>BMAC01000432.1:1046745-1057196 GCA_014905375.1 Phtheirospermum japonicum | reverse complement strand
TGACCAAATAAGAATCGAAAAGAGGTCTTTATTTTGGGTTGTAATGTTGGCTCTTTGGTAAGGTATGGAACATTTGGATATAGTGGCTAACACATGATCAAACGTGATCAATAACACACACGATCCTAATCTCTAAAACCCGAAGCTTATAATCGCTTTCACCTTTCCCAGTTCTCCAAACTTTCATTCGAAACCCTTTCGTTTATTCACACACTTTTCCAACTTTATTTTCACAACACTTAGAAGCTTTTTGAATTTGCTTCTTTTCACTAAACTTAACCCTTTTTGAACATTATGCTTTACACTTGAATGCACGCTTTATTCACTTTTCGTGATTTGTGTTGGAGGTATTTATATATATTTTTTTTTGTATAAGCAACTCAAAACCCAAAACCCACCATATATTTCCCACACATCTCTCGTCAACTGACAATAAACTCTCTCACCTCACAAATGACGAAGATGCGAGAGCTAAAATTGAGCTCGGCTAACAAGAAATGGGATAAAGGCTCAAGGTGGCTCATTTAGAATTTTTAAGTAGCTTATATATTTAGATATGGCCGGAACAAGGGTGATATATGTGCCTCGAGGTCATTTTCAAATTCAATCATGTACGAGCAAAATCAAACCTCCTCAATGCGATTTCCGTAAAAATACAAGCAAACTGATAAATCACACATGGCTACTCACTAGTTTGCACCAATTTGGGAGCAAAATCAAAAGAGCTTTTAGAGCTTTGAAATCTTTTCACGAGAAAATATTGATTATATATATATGGTGGGTTTGGACGAAGCACAAAAATTCAACCCCTCACACAAGAGACCATAAACATGTAAAAACCCGATAAGTAAACTATTCAAACTTCCAAGCATGTGGAGTTGTTCAACAATGTAATAAAGACACAAAAGACACAAAAATCGACTCAACCATATAAAAGCGCAATTAGTAAGCGTCACTTCGCCAAGAATGCGTCACTTCACCAAGGCTCGAGTTAAGAAAGACAAAACATGCTTCGTAAAACCCGGACCCTAAACACTTACACACCCCACACTTAAACCATGCAATGCCCTCGTTGCATTTTAATGTAAATCAAGTAAAAGGAGGGTGAATAGAAACTTCCTTAACCGAGCGGGTTTAGGTCAAGCTCGGTGGGGTCCACCTAAGAATCAAACAATCCAAGCGAAAATCGATTATGGATAGTATCTCCCGGCTTCATGAACGTGACCAACTTTATCAATTATCCAATGGTCGACGTCGGAAAATAAAACATAGAAAAGAAAATCACACAAAAATCAAAATAAAAGAAAATATGTACATAAAATGAAACCAAAGGTTCAAAGGAACCAAAACACAAAAATCTTTAATAATTTTGTTTTTCAATTTTTCAAATGTTTTTGGATTTTTGATTTTAATAAGAAAGAAAGAGAAAAATAAATGGAAAGAGCTTGGGTTGCCTCCCAAGAAGCGCTTGTTTTACGTCAATAACTCGACGAACTCCCTTTTTGGTCAAGGTGGATAGATAACGGGAGGGTCCACCAACACAATTTCCTCCTTGTTGGGAGGATCCACTCTTTTGAACATTCTTGGCGCATTACATAGCTAAAATAAGATCCGCCAAAAAGCAAACGTTCTAAGCGGGCAATTGAAGCTTGTTTTGGCTAGGTCCTCGGGTGGAATGGTGATTTTGAAATGCTCCGACGACTCGTCAAGAAAGCAAAAGGAATATTGGCCGGCTAGCTTGTTCAACCTTTTTTCAAAAAATGGGGGAGGGAAATGATCTCTCTTGGTAAACGCATTTAACTTCTGGCTCGACAGGGAATTCATCGGAGTTGGCGATTTTGGTGATGTTTTAAGGCTTCAAAGGGGTCGGTTTCTTTGAAAATTTTAGAAAACAAACAAGAATTGACCATTACCTTTGCCTGCTTGCGGCTGCCAGCGAAGTGCTGAAAGTTGTGAAGGTTGGAGGTGATGATTAGGAAACGGCTGAAGAAGAAAAAAAATGAAATTTTGCTTATAAACCAAAGATGGTTTTAATTTTGGAAAGTTAGGGCTGAGGTTTAGTGGACTCGGGCTAGTCATTGGGCTCATTTTTAAAGTCCGAAAAGAAAACTATTCACTAGACGACTTAAGTTTAAAACCAAATAATTCCGTGAACCCAAATGTGTTTTTAAATAAATAATTAATTTAAACATTAAATAAATCATAGTAGTTTTAGAAGTCGATATATATATATATATATATATATATATATATATATATATATATATATATATATATATATATATATATATATATATATATATATATATATATATATATATGATTGGGTTCAAATGAGAACCCCGTCATTATATGTGAACCTAGGGACTAATCCTGGCCTTAGATCTAATATTGCACAGTGCAATTATATGTCCAGGTTCATTGTGTTTTTTACACAGTACTGTAGTGCTAAAATCAGTCCAGTTTTTTAAATTTAATTATATATATATATATATATATTTTACGTTTTAAAATATGCAATATGTATTTTAAATTGTAGATCTTGAGAATGTGATTAATTTGATATATATTTCATTCAAAACGAATAAAATTTGAAAAAGTTATGGTTTGTTGAAYATTTGAGTTTCATTTCAAATTTTTGAATTTGAAGTTTATAGACGAAATTTGCGATACTTTTTGTATACAATCGTAGTGTTTTTTTTCTTAATCTATTGTGCTTTCTAAAGAAAAATGTAGTGCTCTTCGTAAACATTGATATATGTCCAAAATACCATTTTTAATTAATTAATGCATTTTTTTACATTATTACCATGCTGACATGTCATGATTTCAACCATCAAGATTATTCGATCTAATGGTCAAGATGAGTCCCTAGGTTCACATATAATGACGAGTTCTCATTTGAACCCAACCCTATATATATATATATATATATATATATATATATAGGTAACCGACTTGTTAATTCGATTAAATAAAATTCGTAGATTATTTAAAACTAAAATTAGAAGTTCGTTTATGGTGACGAGCTTGGGATTACAATTATATTTTTAATGCACGATGATAAATAAATAAATGAAAAGAAAAAAATGCATTGTATGTATGGGTGTTACACATACTCAATACTTGATTTATGACAATAGCCTGCATTTGATTGTATTTGAGTAGACAAATGGACTGTATTTGAGTAGACTTTGATTGTGTACTGTAGAACATAGGATATGAGAATGCTAATTTTATTTTTTAACTTATTTTATTTATGTGATTTTACACTTGACTTTCCAAGCGATCTAGAGTCATCGTCGTCTTCTGATGAAGCACAGTCGATTGAGGTGTCATATGAAAAGAGTGAGGATTTCATATAGTTGAATAAAAAAAATATTATTGTATTAATATTAGTTTTAGTTTGTTGTGTCTTAGATTTGTCAACCGACCCTTTATTTATCCTTTCATTGGATTTTTTTTCAAAATATCGGATATTTTGATAGAAAAGGAGTTCTTTCGTCTCAGAATCTCAACAATTTTCATTCCTTAAAGTTAAAGAAAGTACTTTTTCGGTCATTCATCAAAAAGAAACACTTGTTTGGAATTTGCTGAATTGAGATATTTGGAAACAAGATTTTGGATTATTTTTTTCATTTGAATTCGAAGTCGAGTCTATTTATGTATTCTTTCTAGATTCAAACAAATAAAAATAAAATAAATTTATAGATTTGATACCTTGTCGAAACATATAAATGTTGACTAATTTGGATAACATTGAATTTGGTAAAATGAAATGGTTGAATAATTGAAAAATGAGATTATTCAGGAATACACATTGAATACGAAAATTACGCATTGAATTTCTGGTAGTAGATCCATAATCAAAAAAGTGTTTGTGATTGTTCCAGAAGAAATGAAACAAAAGATATGGTAGAGCTAGGACAGTTATTGTATGAGGTCTACCCAATGCTAGATGCAGAGGCGCATAATAGACCGATATGAACATCATGTACCTGACTTATCAGAGGGCTTTAACAGGCTTTCTTACTAAAGACAAATAGACATACAGACGACAAACTAAAGGAATAATGGCTTGAATTGAAAGGTCAAGGGACAGACTGAGCTAGACTACCAGGAATGGGGACTAAGCAAACATATTTCAAAGACCTCAGAGGAATTCTCCTGATGACCAACCGGAAAGAGATACTGGCGTACAATAGGAATCTGCCTGCGCTGCGGAATGAAGAGAGCCTAGGTAACGAGTGTTAGAGGCAGGGACAACAGGTGTTACTCGAAGCACTCGTTCTTCTTCAAAAGATTCATTCTTTATGAATCAAGGAAGCTTAATTGGAATAAATCAGGATTTTTCTTCTATGATCGATCGGTATAAACATCAACAGCTACGAATTGGATTAGTTTCCCCCCAACAAATAAGCATTTGGGCCACTAAAATCCTGCCTGATGGAGAGATAATTGGAGAGGTGACAAAACCCTATACTTTTCATTACAAAACCAATAAACCAGAAAAAGATGGATTATTTTTTAAAAGAATTTTTGGACCTATCAAAAGTGGAATTTGTCTAATTTTTTCCACTTTTTCCAAGTCTTGCATTTATGTCTCATTTTCAGGTAGAGGGTGCCTCTATAGCCTGATCTGATGGTGGGAATTCCTCTGAGAGAGGTTACTAAATAGGAGTCCTATAAGATAAGGAAGGGTATATCCCGATCCCTATGAGCCTATGAGTAAGGGGTAAAAGGATCTCCACAGAGGTTGACACACCAGCTTAGACCATCAAGAAAGAATAAGTCAGCTCGGTCATCGCCCCATCAAATAAGTGATGCCAATGATGGATTTAGCGACATGGAATTCATTCTTCGATCTGACCTCCTTATTAGATCAAAAGGCACCAACTATTAAGTCGAGTTCTAGTTGTTCGTCAAAGCATTTAGCGTCTTTAGACAATCTTTAATTCGATGTGGCCCGTCGCACAGAAAGCACCCGGTTCTGGAACGTGCCTTGCTTGTTCTCCTGATGGGGCTTCCCTTTGTTGGAACTCCCTCGCGAGCTCCCCTGTCTAACCATTTTATTAGAATTTTGGTGTATTTTTTGGTGATATAATTAATATAATCACAATACTTAATTTTGGTGTATTCATGCTTTCATTTTATATTTTTAATTTTTTTTTTAAACTTTCCAGAAAGTAACTTTTGTATACACGTTCTAGAAAATAGACTTTTCAGAACGGATTTTTTAAAATTCGTTCTAGAAAATGGACTTTTCCAGAACATCTTTTCTAAATACCGTTCTGGAATATATTCTTTCCAGAACGTCTTTTATAAAAACCATTTTGGAAAGTTACTTTCCAGATCGTTATTTTATAAAATACCGTTCTGGAAAGTGTCACATACCAGAACGGTATTTTCGAAAAATGTTCTGGAAAGTGTCATATACCAGAATGGTATTTTTGAAAAACTATTCTGGAAACTGGCAGATCAACATGGGATGGTACCATTCTAGAAAAGAAAATTTATTTTCTAGAACACCTTTTTTTTTTTACCCTTCTAGAAAGTCTACCAATCCATAAGGGTAAAAAAATGCGTTCTGGAAAGTACAAACTTTCTAGAACTATTTCACTACACAAGCTAGAGAAAGGCACTCTATATAGGCATAATTGCCCTTCTGGATATGCGATTTTTGCACTAGTGGAGGATGCTCAGCATCGATGGACGGAGACCGGCCGATGATGCCCACAAGCTTGGTAGCTCCTGCTTGGCGGGGATGCTCGGTAGGACTCGGCGGCATGCGTTGGGTCTCTCAGTAGCTCGACATCTCCTGCTCGGCGGGAATGCTCAACAGGACTCGGCGGACTACTCGGGAGCTCTTGGCAGCTCGGCAGCCCCTGCTTGGCGGGGATACTCGGCAGGGCTCGGTGTCATTCTTGTGCATTGCTTGTCGCTGGTCGGCCAAGGGTGTGGCTCGGCTCGGCGGCTCTACTGATCAAAAGAAGTTCAACGTGACAGTCGAGGCTGTCAGCTACGCAGCAGCCCAGGGTCGTCAGTGATATGGTAGCCGAGGCCATCAGTGACACAACAGTCGAGACTTTCAGTGATGTAGCATTCAATGTCTAAGCTCGGCGTCGATCGACGACGGGGTCGACGACATGGCCGATCTCGAAAGTTCGGCCATTTCTGCTCGGTAAATCCTGCTCAGCAGGGATACTTGGAAGGGCTCGGCGACCGACACAGGAGCTCTCGGCAACTCAGCCGTCCCTGCTCGGCGTCGCTGATCGTTGGTCGATGGTGCATCTCATCTTGGTCGCGTGGATTTTCCAGGGTATCTGAATCAGTTCGGCTCGATTTTTTCCTTGTGGTCTTTGGGACGATACCACCCATCAACACTTTGAAATTATACACTATCATAGATTTCTACTTTACTGGTTTGTTTATATAGTATTTTACCACCCTATTTCTTCGTGTGCCTTCGCCAAAATTGACGTGATGGCACCAGTGTTTCCACTCTATTTCTTCGTGTGCCTACATAAAATTGATGATATAGCACCGGTGTTTTCTTTCAAAAAAATTTAACTTTGTGTTGAAATAATTTTGTAAGAGGGTTATCATTCATGGCCTCCATGGATTTTTGTGCGCATATATGTTTCCTGCAACCATATTTTGCCTTCATGATAATTGTGGTGTTAGTGGAATAAGAAGAAGAAAAAGGAGTACGACGAGTACTCTTACCAGCAAGACGAAGAAGGCGTCGTCTGCAGATTCAGAGTTAATCTTTTGTATAAAAGATTCAAAATATTTGGATGATTTTGATCCAAATGATAATCTTCTTAGTAGTCCGGATCTTGATTGGGATTTGTTTTCTCTCAGTGCAAACGAATATTGTAGCCGTTATAAGTTAGAATGTTCCAATCGCTCTAATCCGTCTACTAAAGCTGAAGATTGCTTTTTATTCAGGGATCCATCCCCTCTCACCAGGAGGGGGATATTTTGGTTAATTTGAATGAAATGACTACTTTTGCAATTACAAAAAAAAATTAGGAAGGTGCCCGTGCGTTGCACGTGTTAATTTATTTATTTTATAATTTATAATCAGATTGGTCTAGAAAACATTTAATACTCTTTTGACCAAAGCATAATGCATTTTAACTATGTAATATCTCGTACATTTTTTAACCAATTTATTGTTGTTGTTGTTTAAAAATAAATAAATTTGTAACAACGATTTTTTGATTTATATTATGTAATTGACTGGTGTTTTCATATAAATATTAAAAAATATATATCTTAATAAACAGTGTTTTTTTTTACTAATCTTTTGATACCAATTTTTTTAAATTTTTATTATTTGATGTACATAATAGACAGTATAATCAATTTAACTACATGTTCCTACATATTCTTACCAAATTATATTTAACCATCTATGCAAATTGATGATATGGCACCAGTGTTTTCTCTGAAAAATCGAACTTTGTGAAATGATTTTTTGACAATAATTTTTTGATTTATATTATGTAATTGACAGTGTTTTCATATTAAATATAATTATTTGATCTGCATGATAGACGGTGCTAATCAATTTGAACATTTTCCTAGATATTCTTAAAAAGTTTTAAAATTTTATTATACACTCTCATAGATTTCTATTTTATTTGTTATTTTATGAATTTTAATTTTTTGTTTGATACATGTTGGACCTTACACTTTGTTTGTTTAGATTATCTATTAAGTTATATTTTTAGAAAAAAAAATAATTATATTTATATTAAGAATAACTCACAAAAAATATCCAATTATTTAAATATTAAAATAACGTGTTTAAATAGCTCATGTAATATGAAACGCTATTTACGCTACACTATGTTGAGATCAAAATGCAACGCATTGCTCGATACGCGTTTTAAAACACTGGTTTTTACCCATAATAATCTCTTTCTTTTTGTCTTATATATTTATTCTTCTTAAAATCTTCCCTAAAATACTTTTAGTTTATCCTTATCATTCTTATCTTCATTCTTAAATTCCCAAAAAACGATTCGAGATATGAACGTTGATTTTTATTTCTGATTATAATTTTTTTATCTATGATCGATTTATGTGTATGATTGAATTGAGATGTCAAGTGGAGTTTTATAAGCTACCAAAAATGAGTTGTGGTGATTGTTAAACCTTTCAAAGAGGTAAATGGTACTCTTACTCAGTATGTGTATTTTATATTTTATTCCATGAATTATATATGAAATAAACTTCTAATTTTTTTGTTGATTTTTTTTTCAGTCTTCATATGTGCATGTAATCTTTTGTTTGGTCGAGATTTCCTAAATTCTTGAACATACACGATTGTTCTGTGTAATTTAGGTTTTATTCCATAAAAATCAAATAATTGTTCATATGAAATTGACTTTTATTTTCTGAATTCATAATGGTACGTAATTCAATTTTTAAAATTTCTCATTCTGCATTTGTTCCCATTATATTCCCCACTAGATTCTAATACTTATTTTAATTCTTATCACATATTGATTTTTAGTTTCACTGGTTAGCTACCTAATTTGAAGGTGGAGCAAATATTTATCTGATTTGTTGATATTATTTAAAATATGAATATGCATGATACATTTGAGAATTTTGGGATTATTTAAATGGGTCTCAAATTTTATTCTAATATGATATTACACATTTGGAGATACTCTATGTTTTCAATTTTGTTCTTTTTCAACTTATTTGAAATATGTGTAATTTTCTTTATTATTTTCAAATATAATTTATATTGAATAAAATATATTATATATTTTTTAAAATCTAACATACCCTTATCTTTATTTTTTATTAAAACCTTTTGAACAATATAATTTTAGAAAAAAGTCTATATTCTTTTATATTTGTTTTTGTTTTTCACAATAAGATATTCATCTTTCTGCAATATTTTTTGGTATAGTATTAATAAGATATCTTATTATACAACAGATAACTACTCAATTCCGTCCGTGTCACCAATTTTAGTAATAGTCAATTTTATGTTACAATGTCAATAGTAAAAGTAGAAAATGATTGAAGAAACTCTATTATAACAAAGACGGTAGATATGTAAATAGCGTTAATAATTTAATTTATAAAGGAATTTTATGACAAAGACGGTAGATATGTAAATAGAGTTAATAATTTAATTTATAAAGGAATTTTGCGTTGTCTAGATTAAATAATATATTTTTAATTATTATTATTTATTTTTCTTAAAATTTATGTATTATCAATACCGTCAATATTATAATATTTATGTATACACATTCTATATATACTAGTGTGTTCACACGCATATTATGCTCAGTAACCTCTTCCAAAGGAGGTTAACAAAATCGTACTCATCTAACTTCGATGAATGCCATGTTATTATTGTCATTAATTTCACCAGCCGCCGGGCCCCGTTTTTAAGTATGAATGTGTATTTGATTTTGATTTGACCTTGTAGCCATCCCTAACCATTGTCTTCCAAGTATACTAGTATTATACATGTGCGTTGCACGATAATTTTTTATTTTATTTTATCTAAAATAAAAATAATTATTTTAAATGTATTAAAATATTTAAATAAGAGATTGTATATATGTATACTTAAGTTATGTATATATGTATTTGTGTGTGTGTATTTTGATAAGAACTCACACCAAAGATGATTTTACCATAAACGCTCCCTATATATAAATCATCTAAATATTAATTAAAGATTGAATAGTATTCAAAATGATATAACCTTCATAAAAGGATTTTTATTATACAAAATGTACTTTACAAATTATGAAAAATTTTCTTATACACAACATTTATAGTTTTGTTACTATGTTTATTCTCCTCATCGTCGATCAATATTTTTAAACCCTTGCAATTGTTCACCTTTGATATAGCAACGTATAACTGACCATGATTAAAAACTGACTTCTTTAGGAAAAGTCCAACATGAGAGAGAGAGAGCTTGTAATTGAATTTTGTTGATCATCATAGCATATGACACAATAAGAGGAATTTTTCATCATTGGGACTTAAAAGGCAACCTCGGATTGGATGGTGTGACTGTCATTTTAGGGATTAACAACAATTCATCTGCATTGCTTCCTTGATAAATATTAGACTATACAGTATGATCGTCAAGTCAACAACCAATATTACACAACACAAGGGAATGATCGATATTTCTCAACAACATGAATGGAATTCTAATTTTTAGATTTAACTCATAGTTCGGGATCCATAATATTTAATGGTATTTAGAAACTCTGATGAGTAGACGTCCTACAATATGTCAATGTTTGAATCGGATTTGTATGTATTATCAGACCTAAGATATACTTTACATTCTCCATCATTTTATGACATCATATATTTATTAATCAAATCGACGACATCAACTGTGGGGAAAGAATAGCACGATCCTCCAAATAAGTGAATCATTCAGTAGT
>BMAC01000432.1:977832-1035784 GCA_014905375.1 Phtheirospermum japonicum | reverse complement strand
TTAGGGTTTTGAAAATTTCCGTCTGTGTGTTCTCCTTGTATTCATGTGTTGTGTATATCTCAACCAAACCCTTCCTTTTTTCTTTTTAAAACCCGTGTGCTGTTTTTGTTTTATTATTATTATTATTTTTTTTAATGAACAAGCCCATCAAATGGGCTTAAGGTGGACGGCCCAAACAAAACAAAAACTTTTAATTTTATTTAAAACATAAGCCCAAATAAAATTAAAACAAGACTTTTAATTAAATAAACAAACCGGCCCACAAACGGTCCTCTAGTGAAGTCACGGTGAGGTCTGGGTCTTAAGGATTAATGTTGTACGCTATACCATAGAAATCATCTACTCGATGAGTGGGAACTACTTAGAGATTTCTAGATGAGGGAGTTCAGTGAACTCATCTTATGAGCACCTACTTATGTATGTCGATGTCCAAACACCGTGACCGATGATATGCGGTCCACATACACTAAGTACTAGTCTTAATGGGAAAGGTCTGTATCCTCATTATGGCGTAACCCTTTAACTAGGAACAAGTTCGACGAGTCACATTACGTGCTGAATTATCTCACGGTTCTGCTAGACCAATCCACCGTAATAAAGTAACTTCATCAGGACCATACCTATGCAACTAGCATGGGATAAAAGATATGGAATTCCAACAAGTATAAAAGATATTATTATGAATAAAAACCGATTGTGTTACAAGAGAATGGTCAGACCACAGCCACAAGTTGGCTTGTTGGTCACCTTATTCTAACAGTTTCATTTCCGAGTACTTTTACTCCTCTTGACCCTTTACCTTTTACTTCAAAAAAATATCTCGAAGAGTGGGTATATATGGACTTCATCAAGGCCATGGTCGAACGAGTTTATATGGAGGAGAGGAGCAATGAGGAGGAGGTTTGCCCGGACGTCGATATTGAGGATTGTTGTGAAGTTGATGAGCCCCTTATTTGTAATGACGATTCTGTTGTGCTCCAACGTGCCCAAGACTTGTGTGACGAAGATTGTTTATGGGTCATTGAGGGAAACGATGAATTTTTAGAGGGTGAGGTGGGGGCTATTAATGATAAGATTGGAAAAATTAACGATTATATTGAGGAGGAAGAGAAGAGAAAGTCGATTATCATCCTTGAAAATTCGCATCGAGAGGAAGAGGAGGAGAGGATGGTTGAAGTGCTTAAAGTTCCTAAGAGTGCTATTGGATGGGACCCCGAGTTGTTGAGGGAGTTAGCCCCCGTATAGAAATGGTGAGAGCCGAGACTTGTAGGTTGTTGTGGGAAGGCTTAATGTTCGTACTTGCCGAGAGTGAGTGGGTGAACCCCATTCACATGGTGCCGAAGGAGGGGAAAGGAGAATTGTTGGCCACGAGGGCTACGACGAGATGGAGGATGTTGATCGATTCTAAGAAGTTTAATGCGACTACCAAGAGAGATCATTTCCCTCCCCCGTTTCTCGATCAAAGGATGAACAAGCTAGCCATCCATTATTCTCATCGTTTCTTGGACGATCTTTTGGGACACTTCAAAACCACCATTCCACCCGAACACCGAGCCGAGCCGAGTTTCAATCGCCCACTTGGAACGTTTGCTTTTTGGCGGATCCTATTTGAGCTATGCAATGCGCCAAGAGTGTTCCAAAGAGTGGACCCTCTCGACAAGGAGGAGATTGTTTTGGTGGACCCTCCCATTATCTTCCCACCTTGATAAAAAAAGGAGTTCGTCGAGCTAGTGACGTAAAACAAGCTCTTCTTGGGAGGTAACCCAAGTTTTTCTTGTTCATTTCTTTTATTTTCTTTCTTTCTTCCTTTCTTCTTAAAATGAAAATCCAAAAAAATTTGAAAAATTGAAAATTTAAAAAAAAGATTGTGTTTTGGTTCTTTTGAACCTTTGGTTTCATTTCATGTACATATTTTCTTTTATTTTTGATTTGGTGTGATTTTCCTTTCTAGTGTGTTGTTTTCCGACTTCAACCTTGGGCGATTGGATATGTGAGTAGCGTTAGTGGAGCCGGGAGATACTAGCCATGCTTGATTTTTGCTTGGATTGCTTGTACACCTAGTGGATCCCACCGAGCTCGACCTAAACTCGCTCGGTTAAGGAAGCTTCTATTCACCCTCCTTTTACTTGATTTAAATTAAAACGCAATGAGGGCATTGCATGGTTTAAGTGTGGGGTGGGTAGGTGGTTAGGGTCCGGGTGTCACAAAGAATGATTTGTCTTTCTTAAATCGATCCTTGGCGAAGTGATGCATCCTTGGCGAAGTGACGCTTACTATTTGCGCATTTATATGGTTGAGTCATTTCTGTGTCTTTTGCGTGTTTATTACATTGTTTAACAACTCCACATGCTTGGAAGTTTGAATAGTTTACTTGTCGGGTTTTTTGCATGTATATATCCTCTTGTGTAAGGAGTTAAATTTTTGTGCTTCGTCCAAAACCCGTCTATATATATATAATCAACAATATCTCGTGAAAAGATTGTAACGCTCGAAAAGCTCTTTAGATTTTTCTCCCAAATTCGGTGCAAACTAGTGAGTATCCTTGTGTGATTTATATCGGCTTGCTTGCATTTTCATGGAAATTGCATTGAGGAGGTTTGATTTTGCTCGTACATGATTGAATTTGGAAAAGACCTCGAGGCACATATATCACCCTTATTCCGGCCATATCTAAATATATAAGCTACTTAAAAATCCCAAATTAGCCCCCTTGAGCCTTTATCCCATTTATTGTTAGTCGAGCTCGATTTTAGCTCTTGTATCTTCATGTTGGTGAGGAGAGAGAGAGAGAGAGTTTATTGTTAGTTGATGAGAGATGTGTGAGAAATAAGTTGTGGGTTTCGGGATTTGGAGTTGCTTATACCAAAAAAAAAAGAGTGTTAAATAAATAAAATAAAACTCCAACATAAATCACGAAAAGTGATAAAGCGTGCGTTCAAGTGAAACGCCTAATTCAAAAAGGTTAAGCTTAGTGAAAAGAAGCAAGTTCAAAATGCTTCTAAGTGTTGTGAGATAAAAGTCGGGAAAGTGTGTAAATATACGACAGGGTTTCGAAGGAAAGTTCGGTGAATTGGGAAAGGTGAAATGATTATAAGCTTCGGGTTTTAAAAATTAGGATTTTGTGTTTTATTGATCACGTTCGATCGTGTGTTAAACACTATATCCAAATGTTTCATACCTTACCAAAGAGCCAACATTACAACCCATAATAAAGACCTCTTTCGATTCTTATTTGGTCATGAACTATGAGCAATTTTGAGCGTCCGATTTGTGAAATCTTGACAAGGTGCATGTATTGACCGACTTGAGCGTAAACACGTCCTATATACACTTAAGCGAATTGAGCGAACACCCTCAAAATCCCATTTGAGAGGAAGTCATCGATTTGGCTTGCATTTGAGAAAGAGTAATACGAGCAATGCTTGACGATATCGAGTCTATGTTGATACTATCATCATATTAATAAGGATAAGCACAATGATTTCTCGTTTTACGCAATGTTCATTGTGTGTGCACTCTCGATTCTTTTCGTTGTTCGAGGACGAACAAACCGATAAGTGTGGGGTAGTTGTTTTGCATGTAATTGTTGCATTTTTCCTTGTGTTTTTAGTTAGGGCTTAAGGTCGTTTCTAGTAGTTTTGAGTCATTTTTCGTTAAGTTTTTAGGTCGTTTTTCTTGTTTTATTGTTTTTCGTGTTTCTTGTTAATTTTATATTTAATTTGGTCAAATGGTCCAATTAACTTCAGGTTTGTGGTAAATCATTGTTTTTATTGGTTTAAATTCCCATTTTATAGGTGAAGGCATCGAGGCCCGAAAATCGAACCGAGCTCTCCGCGCGCAGCTACCGAGACCTGCCGGCAGCTGCCGAGCGAGCCTGCCAAGGCCTGTCGGTAGCTGCCAAGCACCTGCCCGCGTTGCTGCCGAGAACTCTCGCCCGTGTCGGTCGACGCTTACTGAGCTGCCGGGAGCCATGCACGTCGACACCAAGACCTGCCGGCGTCTYTCGACGCAACTCTCTGTTGCGTCGATCTTGCTAAGCATCGACCGACGCCCCGCGCGCATCGCTACCGAGACACGCCGAGACCGCCCGGCCACGTCCGCACATCCTGTTGATAGCTGCCGACAGCGCCGAGCCACAGCCGCACAGCGCCAAGCCAACTGCGCCCTTGCCCGAGCCAACCGACCCAATTCGACCCAAATGGTCTTATATGACCATTTTGGGTCAAATTTGGTCAAATATAGGAAGTCAAAGCTTACAAGTGATAATTGACCAATTTTACCTAATTACCTTGTATAAATAGACCTATCTCTCATTTTGTAAAAGACACCTCCTCCCAACCCAAGCTTGGGTTTGAGATTATTTTCTCTCTCTAGATTTAATTTCAAGATTTGCCTTGGGTTTGTAAGCTCAAGAAGGATTCAAGTACTCCCTTGGGTTTTTAATTCCTTGCAATTTCAATCAAGCTTTTGGATTCTCTCTTTAATTCTAGTAAGCTTTCTTTTAATTTCATGCTTTGTTCTTCATTTGGTTTATGCTTTTTGCCTTAGGTATTAGAATTTGTGCTTGATCTTGTGAATCATCTATGGAATATAGTTGAGTGACACATCCAGATCATAGATCGAGTCCTAGATCGTTTAATTTCACGCAATTTCATATGTTTCATGCACTTTCTTCATTTTTATGCTTTTTGTCTTAGCACCTTGAATTCATGTTAGATCTTAAGAATTGGATATGGAATCTAAATGAGTGACACGTCTAGATCATAGATCGGGTCTTGGATCGTCTTGATTTTGAGTTTTTCACATTCTTTATTTGCAATTTAATTTTCATGCTTAATCCTAGATCTATGCTTTGTTGCTTGTTGTCTTTCATAAAGTTTCAAACTTTCCCATCAATTTTCATTACTTTATCCATTCATGCTTTCAATTCATGTTAATTTTCATTATTCAAGCTTTTATGTTCATGCAAGCTTAGTTGTACATTGTGCATGCATGCTTGTACTTGGTGAAACATGTTTGTTTTTGCTTGTTTTCATTATTTGCTTGCATTTTCATTGAAGGCACACGACCGAGGCATTCTACCCACTTGCTATTTCAATTTTAGGATAATTTAGCTAGTTTAATTGCTTTATTTTCATTTTTTTTCTTTCTTCAAGCTACAAACACATTGAATCCTTCAATCGAATCGACCTCCGATAATACCAGGCCAACGAACCCGATGATTTATTCATCACCACGAAAACTCTTCTAACAATGGTTAGACTATACAACAAAATAGCGAAGTTGCTCGACTCCATAGGCTCTGCGTGCACGAACACGATGCCACAACCTAACAATAATCTCCACACTTTCCCAGTGTGGGGTGTGCACGGCTTTCATGTCTTGTGCCAACAAGTCGATCCGTTGGCGAATATGTGCATTGTATTTCTAGATCTTGTACTCGTCAAGATGTGCATCGTAAATTGGTTGATACCTCAAAATCATCATTAAGGAACTTGTCTTGTCTCTAGATAAGAACTAACATTGGCAGAAGTTATGAATAACAAGAACACTCAAAATATTATCGTTTATTCGTAAACGAATACTGAAAATATATTGACACGAGAGAGTATCCAAAAAAAATTTCTTAATTTTATAACTGAATAATCTACCCTAATAACAGTAATAAACTATCTATTTATACTAGATAATAAACTTAAAGAATAAGAAATAAACTCTAATAATAAAACTCTGAAATAAATAAACAAATCTCTTTCTAAAATAACTTATATTATAACAAAACAAAATATAATAAAATACCTTTATAAATTATTTGTCCGATTCTCCACCACTTTATGGACATACAACTTTGTCTTTTAAATATGTCCTGCAGGTTGAAGCTACAAAGGCTTGAGGGTTGGACCTTAAAATTGTCTTGTGGGTCAAACCCACATATGCTTAAGGGTTAGACACCAAAGTTGTGTCGGAAGTTGGAACGACAAAGGCATAAAATTCGGATCTCAAAAGTGATCGGTAAGGGATTTGAATCAGATTTCGGATCAATCTATCATTTATTGGAAATCATGTGTGACATTTCCATCCTACTATTAGAGTCGGGCATATAAGTTTGGTTATAGATATTTAACCTATTCTGAACGAGCATTGACTATATGGGCCAAGTACAACATATATTTTTCTATTAATTTCAACATTTATCAACTAATTTATTTTTAAGTGTGAGTCATATGCAATCATTAATATAACATTTATAACATACCAGTGTCGAATCCATGCGATACACAAAATACACACACATATGTAAGTGTAAACTATATATATGCAGGATCATGCGAGAATTGATCATTGGGTGAGAAATGAGAATGAATCCCGACCAATCATTTTAATCCGCTTTCAGCAATTACTTGGTGGCATTTTAGTTATTTTTTACATTTGGTGGTATTTTAGTAATTTTGTGGCATTCTCATTTCAGAAATTTAGCCCACTTGTCTTTTGGAGTAATTCTTCATGCACAGGAGCAATAGAGTTATCTCCGGTGAGGATTCTCGAATCATTCATCACGAACAGAAGAAAAGGTTCCTCTCTCCTCTTGGCAATTAAATCAATTTTTCATATCATTTTCCTTCGATTTGTTTCATAATTTATCCAGAATATCAAAGCCTTTCCATATGATAAAATTTGCGTGAATCTCTATACAATAAGAAAAATTCGCAGAAATCTCTACCCAACAATAATGATGGTACGTCTTCCACTTGTTTTTCATGTTTTTTTCTTGAATCAAAATATATATTCCGTGAATCATGTATATATGTGTGTGTGCGTGTGTGTGTGTTTCTTGAATCCTTTCGTCATTGCAGATTTTTAGTTTGTTTGAGTTTTTTTTGGAGAAAATATTGAGTTTAGGTTTTAATATTCTGAACTTTGTATCTTTTAATTTTTTGCAAACACAATTTATGTTTCTCGAATCAATTCATTATTGCGGAATTTGTAATTATTTGAGTATTTAATATCAGATGTAGCCCAAGTTCCAACTAAAACAATAAGCTACTAGTTAGGCAAATTTTAGTATATTACTCAAAAACTATAATTGTTTGTTTTCTTTGATTATTCTTTAATTGAATTTATAGGCTGTTTTAGATTCTATTTTTTGATCTGCTTTATGATTAATAAGGGATTTATAATTAGTGTGCAAAACCTGGTGTATTATTCTGTAATTTCTATTAGCATGACATATCTGTGAAAAGATACAATTTTATATGAATTCTTTTTTAGTAGTCCAGTTTTAGGGCTTGGCTTAACTTAAATTACTTTGTATTTATTTTGTGTGCATGGAGTAAAATACTAAATAAGCAAAATTATATTTATTAATGTGCAAACACCACATTTTGTATTCATGTTGTATTTTCTTGTCATTATTGTGTTGTTGTATTTATAATTAAATTATTTTTATGGTGCTAAATGATACAGTGAATGGTATGCATTAATCTTATTTGATTTTTGTATACATGAATCATAAGGAAAGGGGATGTGCAAATAAATATATAGTAATGTGCAAAAAATGTGTACTAATGTGCAAACTAAATATATAACTATACTCATTTTATTCTTGTAGAGAGACTCATTTTCAAGATTTCTAAGAGAACACAATCACACACTATGTCAAGGTGGTTGTTGAATTTGAACCAGACCTTTTGGAGATGCAATGCACAATAGGGGTAAAAAAATGTAGATTATGGGGTTTTTCACCATGAGGCACATGGAGGTGTATAGGGGGTTGGATGAAGGGCAACCAGATGTGTGGGGTTAAGGCGAAAACAAATAAGTTGTATCCGAAAAATGTATATCCACCCCTTGCATGTGGAGAGATAAACGAGTATAAAAAATATAAATGTGAAAAACGCGAAGGACTATCTTCCAATTTACAAGACAAAGAAATGATTTGGTCTCTTTGAAACTATTTGTTAATTCTATAATGTTGTAGGTTGAATATAAAATTGGTATTGTGAGAAATCTTTAATGTTTCAGGTTGAATGTAAAATTGGTATTGCAAGTTTGGTCTTTAATATGGAACTACCTGTGAATTCTCTAATATTATAGGTTGAATATACATTGGTATTCTAATTTGAACTATTTGAAATTGTTGGATTTTCTAAAGTTTCAACATCAAAAAATGCATTTTTTTTTATTGTGCACCTCGTTGAATTTTCTTATGCAACAATTTTGTTGTTGGACTTTATATAGATTGTGGGGATTTTCTTTGGGATCTTTTATTATCTTTTGTTTAGAGACTTTAGGTAATTTATTTGTTTGCAATTAGATAAAATTAATTGGGAAAACGTGCTTAAGAATCATTAGGTGAGATTTAATTGAAGTTTGGGCAGAGCTTAGAAACAGACAACAGTTTTATGATTAAAATTGAATTCATTCTCTCGAGCGAGGAAAACCCTTTTTCACTTAAATGTGCATATATTATTTTACCATCGTGAGAATTTTACTGCATTATTGTTCATATCTTACTTCATTATTGTGCATATCTTACTCCACATATTGATGGTACGAATACTGCACTACTGTAAACATTGTTAAAAAATATTGTAAAGAACAAATAGAAAAAGATATGTAGATACTAAAATCATTACGCAAAATTTAAATAGTGAAATATTATCACCAAACAATATTTGCTTGAGTGTTCACATGTTGAATTCTAAGCAAACCAAGCTACTTGCCATGGCTGAATAAAAAATCACTCGCCTTTTGAAATAATACTCTCTTAAATTTTAAATCTGTTTGACAAATTAAGAAAAATAAAAAATAAAATTAAGGGTCCGTCTCGATATCTTCCGATTGGTCCTTTTTTGCTTCCTCAAATCACCTGCAAATTATAATGTGCAAATAAGTGGTTATTACAATCACAACTTATGCCAAGTAACTTTTGAAAATATGGAAAAATTAGAAATAATATTACAACATTAGAAGAAAATAATTCTCAGGAGTCACGATTGTGCATTTTGTCATTGACTATTGTACATTATCAGGGTCACAATGTGCATATATCATTAGACACTTAAATGTGTAAACACTATATTAAATATATATCAACAGACATGATATCGAACAATAACACGAATATGAGTATTAAATTATATTGGACATACCGTGCACAATTAATTACATTATTCTGCATAAATTGGCACTTATATGTGCAAACTCTACATTATACATACATCACCAAAAATGATATCAAACAACAACACGTATACGAGTGCTAAATTATACTGGTCATACCATGCACAATTGATTGCATTATTGTGCACATATTGACATTTAAATGTGCAAATATGGAATATATACCTATTAGTTCTGTAAAATTGCGTTCAATGACACCACATCGCCAAAAGTTGCAAATTTCTTCCGAGAAATGGGATCAACCCAGAAAATTCTTTCAGCCGATCACACTCATCAAGTTCAGTTGTTGGTTAAACATAAGACTTGTAAAATTGAATAGCTCATGGCACTGTCCAGACTTGTGATTTTTTTATTATTAATATATGGTTTAATTGAATAAGTGCATAAACAGTACAGACACCATAGATAACGCGACAAAAAGATTATTTAAAACTTCATAACATGTGTATACAATTTTTATTGTACTATTGTGCACAAGATAATACATAATTGTACACATATTGGCACTTATTTGTGCACAAATCACATATCACATGTATAAACTAAAACGTATCAAATGACAACGCACATAGAGTTTTTAAACCATATGGGACATACTGTGCATAATATAATACATCACTTTGCATAATGAAATATAATGTGAACAAATAACATCAAAGTAAATCTCAATACTGGAATATAAAAATTGGTATTCATCAATGCTCTTCTTAATCATCTTCTGCATCCTATTTTTGTACAGTTGTAAAGCAATGATAAAACTTAAAATATCAAGTTTCATGACTAGCCTCCAAAATAGTAAATCCCAAATTGAAAATCTGAAAATCGAAACTGGCCTCCAAACAAAAAAAAAATCCAAAAATCAGATGAACAGCCCTAATTCAAAAGAAATATTACATGATTCGTCCAAAATCGAAGCCATTGGGGTGAAACCAAAATCAAAATTAATAGAAACCGGAAAAAAGTTGAGCAGGCCCCTCGAAAAATCGAAGGGAATAGAAACCAGACCAAATTGAACGAGCAAGGGGCCTCAAATTGCTGAAACTCGTGGAAAACAGACAAAACTGAACATAAATTGCTCTCCAAAATCCAGAGGTGAGTTGATTTTTGATTCCCCCTGAAATCGAACAGGATTGTGCATCCAAAATCAACCAATTATAGTAGTTTAATGAAATCGAACATGCGTGTTTGATGAAAACCAAATAGGATTTTGTTCCCCCTAAGAAAATCGAGTAGGATTTTGTTCAGACGGCTAATCAATCGAAGGTGGTGAAGATTATGGGGATGTATTGATAGATTTAAAATTTTAATTTGTTTGATTATATTTTATACATTAGATTAGATTAGGTATAATGACTAGGATTTATTCTCATTTCTTACCCACAGATCCATTCTCACCGGAATCCAACCCTATATATATATATATATATATATATATATATAAAGACATGCAATAAACAATAAACACACAAATTTAAATCAATTTGTATTAACATGTGATACATGAAGTGCAATATAATGAAGTGCTGTATAATTTTGATATTTACCAAATGGGGGACATAATATCTTGAAAATAACAAATATATATATATATATACAGATATCATATTAAATATTAAAATATAAGAGAAAAAATTAGTGATGAGGAAAAAAATGGATGTAATAATAAGAATAATAAGAAACTTTTTATCATATTTTTGAACACTACTGAAACACCCATTGAGTTATCTAAATTATTTAAAAATTATATGTTCACTTAGTTGTTTATATAATTATTACTAACCCAGTCGTTTGAGCGGTTGATCAGAAGACCTGCCCAATCATTTGGCTCATTAGATCAACCTTTTTGAGCCACGTGTTTGATGCTTGTTTTTCTATTCTTGTTTATATTCAAATTTTCCATGCACTTCATTTATTTAATTTATGTGAGAAAGTAATATATAGGTAATAAAAACACATAAATTATTTTTTCTATTTGTTTGTTTTTATTTTTTGTTTGATTTTTTTTGTTTTTATTTTCATGATATTTGATAATATAGTATATAAATTAATATGCTTGTAGTATATTATATATAAGTTATGAATATGAATGTTTATGTTTTTTAATCTGATATTTATATATAAGTTATTTAATTTACTTATTTTCAATTTAAAAGAATAATATATATGTTACGTTATTTGCTCAGAATATTAATTAACCGAATATTTGACCCGTTTGTTTGTTTGTTTGTGTGTGTGTGTGTGTGTGTGTGTGTGTTTGTGTATTGTAAGCCACTTGCTTGATATTTCGAATGATTGTTATAATTCCTTGTTATATATTTGTTTAATTTTATTATTATTATTATTATTATTATTATTATTATTATTATTATTATTATTATTATTATTATTTTTACGCGGGACAAGGACACGAGTGTAACATGTATAATATTGGTTTTTCCCTTTTTCTTTTATATCTTTCAACATTTTATTTATAATTTTTTTGATTGAATATACTTATTAATATATTTGTAATATATTATTTTTAAGTTGGTGAAATATCATGAATATTTATGATTTTCAAAGATAATATTTTCATTAAAAATAATGAGTTCACTTTTTTTTTTTAAATAAAAATTATTTATATTATTATTTTTCTTTTTATTTCTTTGTTCAGTTTAGTAATTGACTCAGTGATTAGTCGATTGAAATAAATATTTGGTTTGTTGATTTATTAATTTTAGTCACTTTTTATAAAATAATTTTTTAAATTTTATTACTTAAATACATGTTTTTAAATAATATATCTATCTATGTATGCGTGTTTGTGTGAGTGTAATATAAAAAGAATTAATATTATTATTTATAATTAAAATTTAAGTTTATCTAAGATCAATAAGGTATATAGATAAATCTAACTATTACTTAAATAAACTGAGTTTATTATATTTGCTAGTAAAGTTATTAGACTATATTTTATACTCAATAACAATATTGAATTCTATAATCATATTTTCTTATGAAACACATTTTAAACTTATTTGGTATTGTTTATTTAAGATAAATATAGAAATATAAAATTAGTATTACATAGATAGATATAATTTTTCTCTAATATATGATATATGGATGCCAAATCGAAAATCATCAAAAAGAAATTAATTGTAAATTATACATAAAAAGGATACATAATAAAAAGTTAATTATTTTTTAAAAATAAAAAGTAACAAAATGATAATTAATGCAGTTTAGACAAATAAATTTAATAATTATAGTTAATATTCGACCAAAAAGTGTGATTCGAAATAAGAATGTAACTATGCAAAATTCGACTAAAAATCGAACCGACCGAAAAAATCGACCGAATAGTACAATTTGGTTCGATTTTCCGCCCGACTGTTCGATTTTCGGTTGTAAAAGATTCGGTCAGTTTCGACTTGACTACCAAAAAACCCGATATAACCGAACTGACCGAATTATACATATACATATATATATATATATACATATATATATATATATATATTAATTTATTTTTATGCCTTAGAAAATAATGACAAATAAAAAAAAATCGGTTCGACCGAAATTGATCGAAATATTTCGATTCGGTTAAGAGTCGATTTTCCATATTTTTTCGATCTGTTCGATCTGCCCAACGACCGAATTCGATCAATTTGACCGATGCATACCTCTGAATACATAGAAGAAAGAATACCTTTGTCTCCTCGTTGATAATTACCGAATCACGTACATCAAGTCATCATTATCAAGATCTGATTCAAGTGGAATTTTTCTAAATCAAGCGTTACCTAAGTAATCTCTAAATTTTATGTTCTTCATTTTTGGGGGACAACTGGTCAAAGAGAGAAACCAAAACCAGAAGCCATAGAGAGAGAAAAATGGATGGCGGCGCTATGTTTGCTGGTCTACACCCCAATCCCCCTTCTCAACACCTACTTCTCGGCCCTTCTCACTGCGCCATTAAGCTTATCCCTCCTCTTTGTACCGACAAAAAACTCTTTTCTTCTCACCATCTTCCTCTCCAGGTACTTTGTTTACTGCTACTGATATCACATTCTCTGTAATGAGTTTTTCCCTTTATTTTTTTTAGTTTATTGGTTTTTTTATTTATTTCAATTTCATGCTTTTCCTCTTTTTTGCACGATTAGATGTTTGTTTGCTTAATTTTATAGTATTGTGCAGCTACAGAAGCAATCGCGTTTCGCTTCTTTTAGTAATCACAGCAATAGCAATGTTAAATCTCTTAAAGTTGCCTCGCCTACGAGGTACATTCGTTTAGTTCAATAAAATGAAGTGTAGATTATGGGATTATTATTTATTTATTTATACTTCATTTAATTGGGGTTTATTTTGATGTTCGATTAATTGGCAGCACTGTATCGTTTGAATTAGCCGACATTGATTGGGACAACCTTGGTTTTGGGATTATGCCCACTGATTATATGTATATCATGAAGTGTTCCCATGGTGAAACCTTTTGTAAAGGTGAATTACAAAGATTTGGGAATATCGAGTTGAGCCCATCTGCTGGTGTTTTGAATTATGGACAGGTTGGTTTTAATTTCTCTGAAATTAATAAGTTTGTTTCTTGAATTTCTCTTTCCTCAGATAAGTGTTTTTTGGGAATAAATTTTACAGGGCTTGTTTGAAGGCTTAAAAGCTTATAGGAAACACGATGGTAATATTTTACTTTTCCGCCCTGAGGAAAATGCACAACGTCTTAGAGATGGCGCTGAACGTATGTGCATGCCTGCTCCTACTGTGGAGCAGTTTGTGGAGGCTGTTAGAGCCACTGTATTGGCAAATGAAAGATGGGTAACTGGTTTTATTTCAACATTGTTGCTTATTTGGTTTTATATATATAATTAAAATTTTCATTATTCCATTTCTTAAATGCCAATTCCCAGATTCCACCGCCGGGTAAAGGCTCTTTGTATATAAGGCCGTTGCTTATGGGGAGTGGGGCTGTTCTGGGTCTTTCACCGGCTCCTGAGTACACGTTTTTAATTTACGTTTCGCCAGTTGGCAACTATTTCAAGGTAAAATAACTTTTTATTTGCATGTCTTTGCAAAATGGTTGATTTATGGTGATCGAATTATATTTTGCATTCTGCGTGTTAAAGAATATGATTTTTACGTGCCTATTTGATATCTTCCCTTTAGAAAATAGAAACAATTATACAAATAGATCAAATTGATTTTTATTTTTAAAGCCATTTTTTCAGTTGGGTGGTATGCAGATTTGTCTTTCATAGGCCATCTCCTGTACAATTTTTTTCTGTGACACAATCGTATATATGTTGCAGTTGATAATTCATTCTGTTTACAGGAAGGTTTGGCACCAATCAATTTGATAGTTGAGACTGAGTTGCATCGAGCGACACCTGGTGGTACTGGAGGAGTAAAGACCATTGGAAATTATGCTCCAGTAAGTGACTTTGGATCTCTTATTTATTCATTTATCTATTTGTTATACCATTTCTCTTCTTATCATTAATAGTTTCACTTTTTGTTCTTTTCTTGCCCCCTTATTTGTTAAATAGGACCTTTTCTGTTGGATTTGTTTCTGCTTACTGAGCTCTGAACTTCTGGTTTACATAAATATCATCTTTTGTGTTCCGATTTTGAAATCTGAATGCTGTTTATGCTGATGAGTTCTTATTATATCTTTCGAACTATCACATATAGGTTCTAAAGGCACAGAGTGCTGCAAAAGCGAAAGGCTATTCTGATGTTCTGTATTTAGATAGTGTCCACAAAAAGTATTTGGAAGAAGTCTCCTCCTGCAATGTATTTCTTGTTAAGGTACTATATTTTATATTTAATCACTGCTTAATCAACCCCACCCTATTCTTCCACCCACCCCCCCCCCCCCCCCTCTCCCCCCTTTGCGACTTCGCTTTTGTAATGTAAGAAGTGTATTGTGCTCACTGATAACCAATAACTTCATTTGCTCTCAAATGCAAATGTCCAAACATTGTACTGGAACACAGTATTGCCTTTCTTTGACAGCAATACATTTGCAGGCCTTTTCTCTTCTTTTCTTTACCCTTTTTTTTTTTTTTTTGGTGTGTGTGCGCTCGAGCGCGTGTGTATTCCAGAAGGTTGTTCAACAAGGTAGACCACTTTAGCCTTTCCTTATCCCATCGAGTACTATAGAAGTTATTTATGTAAAATTACACCGAACTTTTATCATCAATCATACAGTCTAGGGCTTTTGAGTCATTAATGCTAGTACCGGAGTATATTTGATTCAATTAAAAATAAACTATTCAAAAAAAAATTTCTTATGCATAGAGTTCTGTTGTGGTAAATTCATTTGAGTTGTATGACACATTTATGGAATGCCAAACTGTGTGAACAGGGTCTTTTTTCAAAGAAATCTCCTTCAAATCATTTTACCGTTGTTTGTATGATATATATTTATATTAGATTTTTGCTGATCTATTCGTGACCATTAGTTTATTCGAGTGTCTAAATCTTAGATTCGAATCTCAAACTGACTTTACTAAATGCTCAGGGAAACTTGATATCAACTCCTGCAATAAAAGGGACCATTTTACCCGGCATCACGCGAAAGAGCATTCTTGATGTTGCTCTTAGTCAAGGATTTCAGGTACTTGTGTCAGGTTTTGTGAGTATTTAAAGTTACTGAATATCAAGATTCAACTTATCATATATAAATCACCTTAATACTATTCTTATGCTTTTTTTAATGTGACGTGTAGGTGGAGGAACGCTTGGTGACTGTGGATGATTTGCTTGACGCTGATGAAGTCTTCTGCACAGGAACTGCGGTTGTGGTTTCGCCTGTGGGCAGCATAACGTACCTCAATAAAAGGTGATTTCCTGTGTATATTAATATATCGCGGAAAATATATTAAGTTAATTTCATAAACGACATGGAAGCTAATTATTTTGTTTGTTATTTGATTGCTGGGGACACCCTTGATCTGCATGTATTTTTCACTTTTCAGCCATATAATTACATTCTTGGTTGGTATGTTCTTGTGTGAATGAATTACTGAATTACTCATGAAAATGTAATAAAATCGTGTTTTTGGACTAGTGATGTTGGTAACACGGCATCAAGCCAAAATTAAAAGTCTAGTTTTCTGACTTTTTTTCTGCATATTGTAAAAAATTGCTCATTTGTTTATCTATTTATTTTATTCTTATTTTCTTTGGAGGGTTCTTGAAAACTGCATCTAAATATTGATATGCTTATGAAGTATCATTGGTAATAACTAGCTAAATATGCTTCACTTACTCTAATGTTGTATTGTACAGAGATAAAAGAATTTTTTTTTGGCAATAAAATGTGAATTCACCTTAGCTTTATTACACACAATGTCCGATTAATACAACTATTCGCTTTGTGTAGGGTAAGTTATGGAAATGAAGGAGTTGGGCGTGTGTCTCAACAACTCTATTCGGCCCTTACTAGCCTACAAATGGGACTTGCTGAGGATAAAATGGGTTGGATCATTGAGCTCAAGTAGGCTTTATTGTGAACATGTTAGTTCTCCGTGTATTGGTTTTTCGAAAAATTGATTTCTGTTCCTGTGAAGAAAAGATTTTGTTGTAGGACTTGGAGTTTGGGAAACAAGGCCATTGTTGTTATTTGCACTTTCTCAGTTATCTTGAAAGCACTATTTTGAATTTAGAAGTGAGTTTTACTGTAAAGTAGTTTTATGTTCTTTCTAATGCTTGTGGCTGTGGGTGAATTCTGAATTTATTTTGGGAAATCATAGTTAGAGTAGTAATTTTTAAATATATAGAAATATAAATTACTTTGGATTTGAGGAGATTGATTAATGCTAAAATTTTGTACATTATTAAAATGTCAAATTTTATCAATCTCCGGGATAGTATACCATGGACCCAAATGCACCTGTAATTTAATTTATCATCGTATATAATTGGTACATATCATCACATATATCTGGTACATATCATCACAAGTAATTGAAATTCTAAATCTAAAATTTAAAATCCTAAAATTAAAAAAATAAACCCTAAAAATGGAAAATTAATCCCTAAAATAAAAAACTAAACTCTAAAATTGAATATTAAACTCTAAATCCTAAATTTCTATCGCATATCATCATATATAACTGACACATATCATCACATATAACTGGCAGAATGATAGAAATAAAATGAAAAATTAAATTAAAAAAATAAAAAAATTAAGTCTTAAAATGAAATATTAAACCCTAAAAATGGAAAACTAAACCCTAAAATGTAAAACTAAACCCTAAAATGGAAAAGTAAACCCTAAACTCTATATTTTTGACACATATCATCACGTATAACTACCATATATCATCACATATAACTGTCAGATATCATCACGTATAACTATCAGATATTATCACGTAAAATAGAGTGCATTAGCGAGGGTGCACCTAATAAATTGCCTCAATCTCCGGAGAGTCCGTTATTAATAAATAATTGTTTGAATGTGAACCTGGTTGATCTTTTGTGGATCAGTCCTTAAAACGCATTTTTTTCCGTACACAAAGTCCGATGCTCTATCAAACTTTATTAATTTTGTTGGGTGTATTAATTTGACTAGTATTGTGCCCGTGCGTTGCACGATAATTTTTCATTTTATTTTATGTAAAATAAAAATAGTTATTTTAAATATATTAAAGTATTTAAATAAATAATTGTGTATATGTATACTTAAGTTATATATGTGTGTGTGTGTGTGTGTGTGTGTGTGTGTGTGTGTATTTTGGTGAGAACCATCATTGATTCTCGAATCAGAGATGGTTTTTACCATAACTGCTCCATATATATAAATCATCTAAATATTATTTAAAGATCGAACAGTATTGAAAATAATATAACCTAGTTCATAAAAGAAATGTTATTAGACGAAATGTATTTTATAAATTATGAAAAATTTTCTTATACACAACTTTTGTAGTTTTGTTACAATGTTTATTCTCATCATCGTCGATCAATATTTTTAAACCCTTACAATTGGTCACCCTTGATATCAAGGCTGACAAATCAGTCGTGTCGGGTTCTTATCGGGCCGGCACAATAAGGCACGACACGATAATCATAGGCATGAACACTACACGATAAGCTTATCGGGCATATAATCTAAACCCGAATCACGACACGCTAAAAATACGAAAAGTACGACACGGTACGATAGGCACGATAAACAAAAATACTGAATTTATTTAATCTTACCCGTTAAGCACATTAGGCCCGTTAATTAATAAAATACATAATTTTCTTAATAGATATAATACATATCTATAAAATTATCAATACAAATTGTCAAATACATTTAAAATTATAATATGACAAATGTACTAATGATAAATTAAAGATACAGATACTAACAATGAGTAAATGAATATAAAATGGGGAAATTAAAATATTATCGGGTCTTATCGTGTTTATCGGGTTAGCGCGTTATCAATCATTACTTAACGTGTCTTATCGTGTCAGCCCGATAAGGCACGAATCCAATAAGCCTCAATCCATAGCCTATTATTTTGTGTTGTGTTCGTGTCGGTCAATCATGTCGTGCCTCATTTTTCCACCCCTACTTGATATAGCAACGTACAACTGATCATGTCTGAAAACTGAATTTTTCAGGAAAAGTCCAACGTGAGAGAGAGATTGTCCTTGAATTTTGTTGATCATCATAGTATATGACACAATCAGAGGAAACTGTCGCCGTTGGAATTTGAAAGGCAAGCTCGAATTAGATGGTGTGACAATCATTTTAGGGATAATAACAATTCACCTGCATTGCTTTCTTGAGAAATATTAGCCTATACAATATGATCGTCAAGTTTTGTAACAACCAACATTACACAACACAAGGAAATGAATCAATATTTCTCAACAACATGAGTGGAATTCTAATTTTTAGTTTTAGCTCATAGTTCAGCAATRCATAGCACTTAATGGTGTTTAGAAACTTTGGTGAGTGYACGTCCTACAATATGTCAATATTTGAATCGGAACTTTAATTCTCCATCATTTTATGACATCCTATATTTATTAATCAAATCGACGACATCAAGTGTTAGAGATTGAATAGCACGACTCCAAATAAGCGAAACATTCAGTAGTTTTTTCAAATTGTGGATATGTGCTGGCCACAATTGACGGAACATGGTCACCATCATCTTTCAATAATAGATAACCTTGATTTCAATTTGAGCGATACATCGTTTGGTCCTCCAACTATTTCATCTCGTATACTATTTATCGATTTGACAATTTTTTTTAACTTGACACAATCGGGATCTGAATTGTGATTTTGCAGCTCTACATTCTTGGTCAACTTCAAAACCATGTAATGAGTCCATAAATGCGAAGATTTGATCATCATGTGAAATATGTCTGGTCCAGCGCCATTTAGAACAATCGGKAAAATTTGATGAAAATCTCCACAAAGAATTATTATTTTGTTACCAAATGAAAGCTGCGTATTATAATTATTTTGCGATCTCATCACATCTTTTAATATTTTGTCCAGAGTATCAGAATAATGGCTATGCATCATTGGAGATTCATCCCAAATAATGAGATGCGCATCCCCATTAATTTTGAAAGTGGAGTACCAGGAAACATCYAGATCTTMTTGGATGTTAAAAGGACCCTAAATCCAGAATGCKTAATTATTCATTTCGAAATAAGAGAAGTTATGTCGTTAGATATTACATTAACAATCCCACTATTAGATTTGTAGAAAGCGTCCTCTGTATCCATAGATGAGAAATACACCACCCTTGGTTAAATGTATTGCATCCATGACTTTATCAATTTTGGCAGGAAATGTATTAAATATTTAAATAAGTAATTGTATATATGTATGTATGTATGTATGTATGTATGTATGTATATATATGTATGTATGTATGTGTTTCGGTGAGAACCATCCCTAGTTCTCACACCATAGATGTTTTTTACCGAAACCACTCCCTATATATAATATATCTAAATATTATTTAAAAGTCGAATAATATTGACCTGTTCATACAATGATTGTTATTAGACGAAATGTACTTTACAAATTATGAAAAATTTCCTTATACACAACATTTATAATATTATTATTACGTTTATTCTAATCATCGCCGATCAATATTTTTAAACCCTRACAATTAGRCACACTTGATATAGRAACGTACAATTAARCATGACTGAAAACTGTCTTATTTAGGAAAATATTTGTTTGGTAATTCTAAACTTTTGCAACACCATCATCTCCAAAAACATTTGTTTGATCATTATAAACYAATTATTTTACTATCTAGCATGGATTGTAGGTATGCTACAAATTTGGTATGAAGAGAAWTTTTTACATTGTTACCTCTACATAGCGAGCAAATAATAGTTTAAGTATACAAAACAAAATATGAATATTCAAATGAAGTTAAAGTGATTGGTATGTAAAATGTAATTGCATATTTAATGAAATTATCTAGATTTCGAGTTTTGATATAAATTAAGTATGTCATGAATGTTTTCAAGATTACCGTCATTGGTAACATTTACTTTTAGAGGCAATTCTCCCTTCTTGGTTTTGAGATTAGTTGATCTTTTTACGAARCTATTATAGTTGATGCCACAGTGTTCATTCCACTCGATGCTAGTTTTGCACTTGTGTTGTTTTGCATGATTATTGAGATAGTAACACAATATATTATTTTATAAAATCAATTCAAATCAAAAGTYTTGAATCGTAATAATATTTTATAAATAACATGTTGATAGCCAATAAAACAAATGCTACATTGTATTGCACTGTGCAATCTTGCATATTTTATTTTAAAAAGTGGTCAAATTATTTTTGAGAAAAAATAAAAAATCTCATATTATTGGACTCAAAATAAAAACCAAAATAACACACACACACACACACACACATATATATATATATACACATATATTCAAATGATCTTATTATTTTTTWTATATATTAATTAGGGTATCATCCTGATGATGTTAAGAAAATTCTTACATAGTTAAAAAAGAAACTAAATTATCATTAATTTTAAACATTATTTATGAGATCAATTCAAATAAAAAAAGTATTGAATCGTAATAATATTTGATAGATAACATGTTGATAGCCAATAAAATAAATACTAAATTATGTTATCATTTTTATATAATCTAACTTAAAAAAGTGGTCAAATTACTTTTGATATTATTTGGACTCACAATTAAAAAAAACAAAAAAAAAACATAAAATAAAATAATATTTATATGTACGTGTGTATATATATATATATAAAGGATCTTGTTATTTTTAATATTAATTAGGGTATTATCTTAATTATATTAAGTAAATTTATATATAATTAAAAAAGAAAAATAGTCCTACGTGACTTTTTCTCTCTCTTACATGGTTTTTTTAGGTCTATTATAATTTCTTGTGAAGATAATTTTTTCTTCCTCCGCAAAATGAGCAGATGATATTATAAGTATTAAATTAAATATATATGTATATATATATTACAATGATGTTGAAGCGATTAGTATGTAAAATATAAATGCACACCTAAGAGAATAAATTCGATTTTGAACTTCAATCGATATTAAGTATGACATTAATGCTTTCAAAATTACTGTTTTTAGAAAAATTTGCTTTCAAAGGCGGCCTTCCCTTTTTCTTTTTTGTTTTTGAATTAGTTGATATTTTTTAAAATATATTGTAGTTGATGTCATAATGTTCATCCCACTTGGTGCTGTGTTTGAACTTGTATTGTTTTAAGTGGTTTTTGAGATAATAACAAAATACATTATTTTATTAAACCAATTCAAATAAAAAAGTGTTGAATTGTAATAATATTTTCTAAACAACATGTTGATAGTAATAAGAATAATATCAAATTATATTATATTGTGGATTTTTGTATAATTTAATTAAATAAAGTGATCAAATTATTTTTGAGAAAAAATGACAAATTTGATATTGTTGGACTTGGAATGAAAAGAATAATGAAAAAACGTAAAAGAAAAAAACTCATAATAAAAATTAAAATAACATATAAGTGATTATATATATATTATTAATTCTTATTTTTATAATATTAATTATATATATATATATATATATATATATAATATTAATTCTTATTATAATGTTAATTAGAGTATCTATCCTAATTATGTTAAGAAGATTCCTACATAATTAAAAAAAGAAACTAATCCTAGGTGAATCAAATCATCATTAATATTAATTATGGTATCTATCATAATTATGTTAATAAAACTCTTACATAACTAAAAAAAGAAAATAATCTTACGTGGCATTTTTTCTCTCTCCAGACCTCTCTTTTAATATATATATATATAGATTTGATGGTATGGAGATCAAAATTAGTGTCTATAACCTGATTAGGACCATGGCCATTGTAGGCTCAATTAGAGTATCTTTTGACCTATTTGGAAGATGCTTTTATTGAGATTTTGAATCTTGATATTTAAATTTTGAGTAATCATAATTTATGAGATCTTGAATATTTATAGAAATGAATAATAAGAATTTTCATTAGTTATAGAATTAAAAATTTACTTTTTTCTTTTTTACATTTTTACTATAGATGTCATTTGGAAAGAAAACGATCATGTTTGAAAAATGTGGATGATGTATTTGTATTGTATTTTAATAATATATAATTATTTAAATGTAATGATGATGAAATAAAAAATGAGTGTGGGGTTTAATATAAGAAATTGTTGGTTGAATAATGCAATTTGAGTTCTAGAATAAATAAGGATTGAGATTTCTAATAACAATCTAAATATTCAAAGTCAGAAACCAAACATTGCCCAATGGATTGTGAAATGTACAAAGTTCCAAGTCACATAAACAAAAAATAGACTGTTAGATAAAATTTATATTTCCAACAGTGAATATCAAAGTGTCTAAATGCTGAGTTGGCGGAAAAAAAGGACTCTATTGAGTACTCTGTACTCCAATTTCTCACTTATTAATTAAATATTAAACAAAGTAACAAAAAAGAAAAAGAAAGTGCAAATTATAAATATGGACAAGATTTATTGGAGATCATTTTTAATTAGATAATGGAACAAATATCGTCCATCAAAATGCCACGTCTCTAAAAAAGTAGATTAACTATTGGAGATACTCTTAGTGACTGTCGAGTAAAATCAAAGACAAACTACAAAGTTGTCTTATGGTGAGATTATGAAAATAATAATACAACTTATTAGGTTACATGATGTTTCATGAATGATCCGTCGGAGCATAAGATGTGGCAATGCTTATTCGCGGAGGGAGAACTCGTTATTATCGGTTCACAAGGTATTACACCCGCATTCTATTAAGTAAAAACCTATATAAGGTGATAGGATTATTGTTCACGGGACTTTAAATCCTATTAATTACGTTATTTGTTTTAGAGTTGTTTGCCCATCTGAACTATAGTGTTAGTTAGAATGTTAGTAGTTAAAAGAGTCATTGTCTCTTGAAATGTCTTAGAGATAATCATCAAGACCTTGTTATGTGGAACAAGAACTCTTTCAAGGAAGTTGAGCTATAAGTACCACTTGGCGTTTTTGGTGAAGACCATGACTGCAAAGGAGGAGAAAAACAGAAACCATACTCTAGAACTCTTGCTCCGTTTTCAGAATTATTCTTTGAGTTCGTACTTGTTCGAACGAGAAGAATTTTAGGAGCAATTCATTTTTCATCGTTTTGTAATGTTACTGGAACCATTTTTCTTTGATCTGTAAAAATTTCTAATAATATATCTTTTGGCCTACGATTGCGTTCTGTGAGTTATTTTAACTCACAAGCAAAAATCATTGTAGTTCTATCCTTTGCACATATGTTAGTAATAATGCTTCAACATAATTATTAACATTCAAAAATAAACACGTTCATACAAGTTATTGAAGACCTTCAAAACTTTCAATTGGTATTAAGAGCGATCACTTGACTCTACTAAGTGAGATTTCCTGTGGATTTTGAAGGAAAACAATGGATACTGTAATGAACGTTGCAATCCGACCTCCTGTGTTGGATGGAACAAACTACGCAATCTGGAAAGTCAGGGTGCGAGCCTACATAAGAACGATGGACGAAAGATCCTGACGTGCTATTCTAACTGGATGGAGGCTCCCAGGAGAGACGATACAGACGGTGACATCATTTTAAAAAACGAGGTTGATTGGACTGTAGAAGAACTTGCTACTTCAAATGCCAACACCAAAGACTTGAATGCCATCTACAGCTTTGTGGATGTGTCCTTGTTCAGAATTGATCGCCCGTCGTCAAGCGTCAAATTAAATATTTATTTTCCTCAGCTTCTCTCCACTAACTAGTAGTAGCGATAAGTAAGGGTCGAACCCACGAGGAGTGTGGTTAGATTGTGATGATTCGTATTTTATTTAAATAAATAATTGGGGTAAGGAATTATGAATTAATTTAACTAATAAAATAAACAAGCAATTAGACTAGCAAGAAAACAATTAACGAAAAATTCAATAATAATAAAGGCCTAGTTCTAGTTCAGTTTCCACCCTCGATTCACTCATTTAACCAACCACAATATCATAATCCATTCATCACATGCGACTAAAAACCCTAAGTAGCAACAAGCTCTGCTACTCGAATTTACCCTTACTGTGTACTCAATTAAAATAAGCTTTTTAATTGAATCTAATTATTGAATAACCTAGAATAAGCTCTCTAGGTTCAATCCAACAACAACATTAATAATTAGGCAAATAGATTAATTTAAGCAACAAACGCATAAGCTCGGTTCATTCAACCTATGTTGTGTTGTCCCTAACGATTTACAATCATTAGTTGCTTCAGAGAAATAGTAATTACGACAATTACACGGGAAGCAATCCTATTTCTAGCAATAGATAACCAATCCCTAATCTAGGTGATCAAGCCAAATTAAGAATTAAGCAATCATAAATTGAAAATAGAACAACACAAACAATCGCATATGACGAACGAACAACAATATTGTATAAATCAATTAAACATAGTTTCACGAGGGTTTCAACATCCCTAGAACTAGATAATAAYTTTACTCACTCATGGAGTTAAGAAAATAAAAGAAAAGGTTCAGATAAACAAACATAATCCTTGATAAAATAGGAGAGATGATGTGTTGAACTTGAATCTTGCGTRTTGGAACGTCAATCTTCAAGTTCTCTTGCGTGTGGATGATTTGGAACGAGTTGGAACCTCTCTGGACCTTCTTAGAACCCTAGGATATGTTGTATTATGCCTCTGGGACGAAATAGGGTCGGGGTTTATATAGAATTCCTATTTCTTGCCGCCCAAGATTCTTCCTAAAATAATTCTGCCGAGTCGGCGTCGACGGAGTGTCGACTGACGCGAACTAGCCTTCGGCGTCGATGCGAATCACCTGCCTGCGTCGTCCTGCATGGGCGTCGACTGACGACCTTCCAATCGACGTTTCAGAACATGAGCGTCGACTGACGCGGGCCAGCCTTCGGCGTCACACCGCACATCGCGTCGACTGACGCGGTCCATCCTTGGCATCGACGTGTCATCGACGCATCATCCTGATTCTTGATTTTTCTCTCCTCGATTCGTCAATCCTCGTTTCTCTACTTCCTTGTGAGACATCCTTCGATAAATATAGCACCAAATACTGCAAAATAGAGAAGAAATATACGATTGGTGCTTGATTGCTCATAATAACAATTATACGAGAAATAAGCATATATGATAATATTAAGCACATAAAATCACCGGAATTAAAACGTCAATTAGTGTGTAATTTCTCGTTTGTCAAGAATCATCTCCAACCTACAAATGGCTAAAGAAGTATGGGAGGCACTACAACTCTGTTGTGAAGGATCTAGAGGAGTCCAAAGAACCAAACTAAGAATGCTGGCAACACAATTTAAAGTGCTAAGAATGGAGGAAAGTGAAACCATTGCCAGCTACAGTGCAAAGCTTCTTGACATTGCAAATGAATGTCAATCTCTGGGACCCCCTATCTCAAATGAAAGGCTTGTGATCAAATTCTTGCGATCAGTGACAGAGAGATTCAACATGAAGATCACAGATACTGAAGAAGCTAAAGACACCTCTGTCATGAGTTTTGATGAACTTGTTGGTTCCCTAAAGACTTACGAGATGGAATTAAAAATCAAGCAACTGAAAGGGAGGAGTATTGCCCTCATTTCTGCCCCAGATTCTGAAGACGACGACCTTGACCTTGCTGCCATAGCATACGAGGCTGAGTATGCAAATTTAGATGCGGATGGCATTGCTCTCATCACCAGAAAAATCGGTGATTTTCTGAAGAAAAAGAATATCTCAAAAAAACTCTTGAACAGGCATCTCAAGTCCTCATCTGAGCCCAGCACTCCCCAACCTGTGGGATAGTCTACCAGCAGGTTTCAAAGAAGAGACTTGACGCTACGAGTGCAAAATCCGAACCCAGAAATCAAAATAGCACCAAGAATTTGGACAATGTTCAATGTCATGAGTGCAGAGGGTTTGGACATTATAAGTATGAGTGTGCCAATACCGTGAGGAAAAAGAATTTTATCGCCATGAGTGATGAAGAGGATGACGATGAATCAAAAGAAACCGAGGAGGTTACTGCCATGAACATCTGTGTTATCTGGGATGACACTAACAGTATGAGTTAGTCACACCTTCACCAAGTTCTTCACACTCGTTGGCAATATCTGAGACTCAAAAGTTGCAGTAAACATCCTCAGTCTTGATTTCATGACACTATGAGTTCCTTCACATACCTGTGCAACGCATCCCATGCATCTTTTGCTGACTCACACTTTTTGATCACCTTATAGTAGTTTGAATCAACATAGACACAAAGAGTGTTAATAGTCTTGGATTTCCGATTGGACAAGGCTAGTTCATTGGCCGTCCACTCTTCTTCCCTCTTAATGATGGTATCACCATCATCATCAGTAATGCGTGGCTTTTTCCATCCAACCAGTATGGTTCTCCACGCTTGTTCATCAATGTTCTTGATGTGCCACCTCATCCTTTATTTCTAGAGAGAATAATTCTCGCTAGTAATGGTCGGAGGTCGCGGATTTCCTTGAGTATTCATAGCGTCCTACAAAAATAAGGATCAGTATACTTAGTACGTCAAATAACCTGCACTAGATGCGAATTGTAAATTTGTAGGTTTATGGATGTTAAAATAAGTATCAGCAAATCGATGTTAATTCTAGTGTTAAAACACCAAAGTTAACATCAAACAGTTTATATAAAAATAAGCAGCGGAATAATTGAAAATAAGAGAATACAACAATTTAAATTTCGTTCGTAAGCAAACTTGCTTACGAACTGGGTATACAAACCCGAAATCTGTATTACTTTAATTCATTCATGATCAAATACAAAGTTATAAAGTAATATATGAAAACATATTGGATACTAAAATACTCGTTGCCACGATAGGATGATCTTCTCAGTTGGTCATGCAATTTCAAAGATGAATGTATCTTGAGTAGTGGCTTCAAGTCTTTAACGTGTCTGTGTTCTGTTATGTCGTGCGTCTCTCTTGCTGCGTCTTAGTCTCCTTTTTTTAGCAAGACTAATTCTAAAATTAATTTAGGAAACTAAATAAAATTTTAAAAATAATCTAAGAAATAAATCTAGTGTTCTAATATATTTTGAACCAATAAAGACAAACAACTACTAAAGAAAATTAAGAAATAATTGTCAAGAATAAAATTCTCGACATATCGAAAGTGTTGAGACTTGAAATTAGAATATTATTGTTGACTTATTGCTTGTGTGTACACGAGGAGTATACATACATTTTAGAAGATCCACAACAATCGTAGCTAAATAACGGGCTAACTGACTAGCTAACAATTGGGGTTGGCCAACTGACTAACCGTAATTAGGTTTATTTCACTAACTAATTAACCCTACTTAACTGTATATACTAATAGTAAACGACTTTCTTCTCGGACTCTTGCTCGAATTCCGAGAAAAACCATTGCCATTCGCACTCACAAACGATTTCATCCTTTGGATGGCCAAATCCAACGTATCTTCGGACATATTAGCGAAACAAACCCGGAACCAACCCGGTTCGACGCAATGGCAAGACGAACCAGGCGAGATATTCAACCCCACCTCGTAAACAATTTTCTTCCAAAGCTCCATTTCAGCTTCAAAAGTGTTGGCCCTTAATAAATGTCTCATGTCCACCCAACTGAACAATCCAGCATTGCTCTCCAGGCACGAAATCCCGATACCCTTAAGGCCGCGGACCATTCTTTCATGCCGGTTCTTGAGCCTTCTTTGGTTCTCGACAACGTAAAATTTGACGAACTTCTTGTCCGAAAGCATGACAGATAACAAATACTGACTCTGCGAAGAGACCAGCCCAAAACTTGACATTTTCGTGGCTGCTGATACCACCAACGGGTCGTTTGAGTAGATGGACCCGACCCGAAAGCCTGTGAGGCCCAAGTCTTTGGACAGGCTGTAAACGATGTGGACCCTGTTCCAAACGTCGTTTTTTTGGTAATTTCTGTTTACGAAAATTTCAAGAATGCTGACGAAGCTTGGGGAATTAAAGGCCGTGCCGGAATAAATTTCGTCGTTGATTAGATGGATGCCTTTTGCATCGATGAACTCGACGAGGAGCTTAAGCTCGTAGTGAGTTAGAGTTATTCCGAGGGGATTGGAGGGATTGGTGACTAATACGCCCTTAACATTGAGATTACGTTTGTGGGCGAGGCGATAGGCTTCTTCCAGAGCGGGTGCAGTGATCCTGAAGCCGTTGGAGCTTGTGCACTGTATCGGTACGATTTCGACCCCGGTCCGCCACTTGAGGTCCCTGTCGAACCTGGATGCATTAATTAATTCCATTTTTTATTAGTAAAGAATTTATGAATGGAATACGCGCCTCTTTTATGTTGGCTAAAACATACTAATATCTATAATTATACATGTAATTGTTACGCGTACCCAGGGTAGTACGGAGTGGGGAGAAGAAAAGCTTCGCCAGGCTCAGCGAGGCAAAACATGAGAGTTTCATTGGCTGAGGTGGCGCCGGCTGTCAGTACTAGCTTGTTTGGGTCAAGGTCGACTTTGTTTCGACGGATCTCGGACATAAATTGTACCATTGCCTGAAAACGTACAAATAGTCGATAGACACAGAGTGGACCATGTAAATTTTATTAATTTTGAAAAGTATTACTACTAAAATACTAGAAATATATTGATAATATATGTTATTTTGGAATATACTTTCCAAGTGTTGAAACATTGTGATTTGAATGCATGATAGCGTACATTCTTGAAAGCAGGAAGGCCATGGTAATCTTGAAAGAGAGCGAGTTCTCTGAATATGGACTCTCCATTTCTCTTGAACTCGGACACATCTGGGTTTTCAGTGAGCCATGATTCGAGCAGATCGAAAGAGAGCTGCGGATAATGTGAAAATAGAATTAATGAGAATTAAAAAAAACGATTTTTTGAAAAAGATAAAGGAGAAGGAAGAAGAACGCCTAAAATGGACATGTAATTTATTTATTATTGTTGTTTGGATTGGGACATAATTAATTATGCACCTGATTCTCTGCAAGACCCATTTGAATAATTCCATTGGGATTTCGGACCTCATCGTATGGGTTTTTCTCGTATTCTTGCCATCCCAGGAAGTAGGAAGAATCTTGGCCGTGTGAATTGGCTTTAATGGACATCGTCATGATAAAAATGATCTATTAGTAGAAAGCTTTGTAAGCAGTGAGTTTTTTGATACTTGGAGAGAAATTAGCACACAGAAAATCTAGAGAAAGAAAGAGCGATGTTCGAAGAGTTGAGAGAAGGTATGTTGATTTTTGGTTGGGCATATAAACCATGAAAAAACCGCCACACATTTGCCGGCCCGGCGGTAATCTTACTGAACATACGAAAGAAACACACATTAAATACATTAAATATAATCTTGAATTTAACGTTACCTTATTAAAAGCATTCCTCAATAAATATTTTTACAAGGGAATTAAATTAAAACTTTTTATTATTATTTTGATTACGATTCATATTATTTTACATATTAAATATTGTTATAAATTAGTTTTCGTTTCAATTTTTTTTTCATCATTTTAATCCAATTTTATTCCAAATTATTTTAAGAAATTAAAACAATTTTATGGTAATCATACAAGTAGAAGGAAAGAGATTGAGAATTAATTAGAAGTATTATGAATTGATTGTGTATTAGTCAAATTTTTATATTTTTTATTTTATATAAATTTTAGGAGAGAGTATATCATGGACCCAGATGTACCTTGTAAGGTGCATCCTGTAATTTAATTTATCATCGTATATAACTGGTACATATCATCACATATAACTGATACATATTATCACAAGTAACTGAAATTCTAAGTCTAAAATTTAATCCTAAAATTTAAAAAATAAACCTAAAACAAAAAATTAAACCCTACAAATGAAAAATTAATCCTAAAATAAAAAACTAAACCCTGAAACTGAATATTAAACTTTAAATCATAAGTTTCTATCATATATCATCACATATAACTGATACATATCATCACATATAATGGCAGAATGATAGAATTTTGTCGGGACCCTAAAATGGAAACTTAAATAAAAAAAATAAAATACTAAACCTTAAAATGAAATATTAAACCCTAAAAATGGAAAACTAAACCCTAAAATGTAAAACTAAATCCTAAACTCTAAATTTTTGACACATATCATCACGTATGACTACCATATATCATCACGCATAACTGTCATATATTATCACATATAACTATTACATATCATCACATAAAACAGGGTGCACCTAGCAAGGTGAACCCAAGGGCACCTAATAAATTGCCAAACTTTAGAGCGACAATTAAAAAGAATATTCACTCCTTTTTTTTTAGGGACAATTGCCATATATTACATAGTAAAAAATATTTTTATCAAATACTTTAACTAATTATACAAAATGTCAAATAGTCCAACCATAAATATACAATCACAAGGTTACCCCTAATAATAATAATATCAATAAACAATACACCACCACCTCCCGCCGGCCACCCCCACCGCCGCTGCTGTCCGGCCACCACCGCCGCCGCCTGCCGCCGAAAAATTTTCCGACGAGATTTTTTTTTTGCCCAACAAATATAAAGTTAGAAATTTCACTATAAAGTAAGAAATCTTTAATAAGAAATTTTCTTACTTTCTCATACATAAATATGAGATTTTCACTATAAAGTAAGATTTTTTATTTTTTTTTGTACATAAATTAAAAATATCTTTATTTTAGAAAATAAAGTAAGAAATTTCACTATAAAATAAGAGTTTTTCCTACTTTTTCGAATATAAAATAACAAAATTTCTTACTTTTTCCTAATTTTATTAATTTTTTGAACATAAAGTATGAAATCTCACTATAAAATAATATATAATTTGTATTAACACATAATAATAGTTTTCTATTAAGAAAGTGTTTTATTTTCTATTTTTTTTTGGCAAAACAAAGGTGTGTATAAGTAAAAAAAAAGTGTCTAATAAGTAAAAAATACATAACAACATTTGCACATCAAAGTAAGAAACTTTTGCAATTAAATAAAATACCTTTGTCATCAAGTATGAATTTGTGGACATTAAATAAAAAATATGTTATGTATAGTAAGAAATTCGGACATATAGTAAGAAATATTTCCGGTGACCGAAATTATATTTTGGACATTAAGTAAAAAAATGTTTGGACATATAGTAAGAAATGTTTGCACATATAGTAAGAAATACATACATATAGTAAAAAATCCAGACATATAGTAAGAAAATACCTAGGTTAAAAAAGAAACTGACTACACTGACTCCATGAACATGTAGTAAGAAATTCAGACATACAGTAAGAAATTTTGGGCAGAAAAAAAAAAGCCAAAAATAAATTCCGGCCGCGAAAAAATTTCCGATGACCGGAAAATATTTTCAGATGATCAGGAAAAAAAATGTGACCGGATAAAAATTTCGGCGGCCAAAAAATTTTCCGGCCGGCCGGCGGCGCAGGTGGCCCCCCATTTATTTATTTATTATTATAATTAGTTATTTTAATAGTAAGGGTATTGTGGTATGAATGGTATATTCATATCACAATTTTGGACTATTTGGCTAAAAATAGGTACAATTTGACTTAAAATTGGATGCAGGACTAATTGACAAATGGACCTCCACCTGCGGTACTATTTGACAATTTCCCCTTTATAATATAACCCCAAAGAATAAACACTTTATTAATTTGCCTCAAGAAAAAACCAAAAAACCAACTCAACAAATATACATAAAAAATATATCCCATAGATGATTAATTTCTGCACCATCTGTTCTTCCCCAATAGACAAATCATAGAACTCTAATTTTTTTTTTTCATCGTAGGCAACCAAATTCCAAAATTAGAATTGTACAGTTCAAAAGACTGTTCGCAGGCGTGGGTTTGAAGTACGAGGAATGCGAGAGTATCTGTCTGTAATGGACTCAAGTAAGTCTATAAAGAGACTTGTTAATCTTGATGTTTTGTTGTGATTATAGTTATAAATCATGTTATTATTGACGTTGCAATTTTATGAAATTTTGCTACTATGGCAATTTGCTTACAATAGAAACAAAATTAACTTTTCTTTGTTTTTGTTATTCTGTGAGGTTTGTTATCTTGTAGACGTCTTGAATTTGTTTGAGTGGTTGTAATTTATAAGAATGCTGAACACTGGCGATGATGAATATTATCACAGTAAGTTATTAAAATACCATGATAATGTGTTTTCTGATTACATTCAAAATTTATCGATGTTGTTTATCTCTAGAGATGAATTGAACACATGCGAGAGGATGCCTTCGACATGTCAACATTGGTTAACGCAACTATTTAAACAAGACCAACTATTTATTCGAGTAAATATATTCTCACCACAAGTTGTTATTCATAGATTCGTGTTTCAACTATTTTCTTGACCTAAGGTTCCTAATCATTCCTTGCCAACTCGTGCTTAAACAATAATTAGAGAAGTGACAAGTGGCAAAGGTCATGAAGCATGGTTTGATATTAATGACAACTAAGCGAGGTTTAGATTTCTAGAATTCACGCTTCTCATCAGTTTAAACGCTGGTGAATTATATGAGTAGATCGCAGCTGAAGGACAGCCTTCTAGTCTCTTAGATTTGTGCTTTAGGAAACTGAATGAGAATATCAACTTTTAGGACTTAATGTGTGCATTTAATAAGTGTTAGATCAAAGGAGACAAATATAACTTAGGTCATCTTGTTTGCTTGGTTTGGGTTTTGCTGGGTACTGAGATGAGAACAAAATTAGACTTGTGGTTGTTTCATGTTGTTGAAGATTTTGATAGATATAATAGGTATCTATGGGTGAAAAGTCATATCTATACACTATCTGGAACTTCAAGAGGAGAATAGAATGTGCTGGAATAAAGAAAAAGCCATTCAACCAGAAAGGTTATAATATGCAAGGCTTCCCTTTGGCCATTGCGATAATATTTATGTTTGAAATTCAACTGTAAGTTTTTCAAGAAGAGTATGTGGTGATAACATATTGATATATTATGAAGATATGAGTGTTGAAAGCTATTCCATAAATTCCAGAGGAATTCTCCAAGTTGTGTGCACAACGTGCCATAGATGCTGAACTGGATTATTGATGATAACTTGAGAGCACGACAACTTGAAGACTGTTTTGGGTCAGTAAAGGTGAGAAATATTCTGAATACAATAGAGTTAATTACATAAATAATTTTGGTATGAAAAACATGTTAATTAATAATTTTATTGTATGTGAAATACCCCACACACCAGATTGTCAAATCCAAACTAGAGTCAATGGAGGTGGAACGATCTACTATTTTCTATGAGGAGATGACTACATTAGGTGAGGGAGAGGATTTAGAAAATGGTAATGTGTTATCCAAAGGTGATTGTGAGAATGAGTACATAACAGTGTGGGAGGGGTGAAATAACTAGGGGCCACCGAGTGTCTTCTGAATGATGCCAATGACTCAGATAAGAATAGTGAGCTACTTATCTCTAAACTAATAGAAATAAAGATTGAGGTGATTAAACAATTATTTGTCGTGGAGATCAAATTTAAGTTAAATTGTTTTGGGGAATTCTTTTATTACTTATTGAGTCTTGTAAGAACGCTTAAAAGAAAACACATGGACGATGCTGGAGAAAATGGTTGCGGATAAAAAAATAAAATGGTACAAGTTTGGAGGTAGATGATGAGTTTGCAGGTTGTCTTCGGCAATTGTACTAGAAGTTGTTAAATTATAATAATTTTACTTTTATATGTGGCAATGATGTCTCAACTAAATTTCTTTAAAATATTTTTATATAGGTGGTGTTGATGACAATGCACGCACAACGAGTGTTGGAGTGAAGGAAAATAAAAAAAAATGCTCACACTGTTGAAAACTGCTGAGTGACGCGGGTAATGGTGCCACCAATATTACGATCATGTTTTAATTTCCATGAAATAGTAAATATACAATTTTCATCATGTAATTCTTAAGTAATAATCATGTGTAGGTTATTTGGAGGGCAATTCATGGCGTGTCCTACTACAAAAGATTCTTGCATTTACATTGTGCTCATTTGATGAGAAAACTTCAAAGCGCAAAAACTCAGAGAGTGCTACTTGTTTTTATCCCCACAAAGTTGTGAAGGATACCCAAGTTGATGAAATGTATTGATGATATCACATGCTAAAATAAAGTATATACTACTTAAAGTTAGAAATATTGCTTTATTTATAGTAACATCAATACACAGTTGGAGATGCACATGTGAATTATGTATCATGTTTTTTCAGCGATATCACCCGCTTACCATTATGCGATGTGTGAAGAAGACTTCTCGATGACCTCCTCAGTGGACATTGGCATATAGATGAATTTAGTTTACCTTGAGTTTCACTTTTTAAGTCTTATTGTTGAATATACTATGCATCATGTTGATATTGTGCTATTTGATATGTGAGAGTGAGAAACCGAAATCACTATGTTTTGTCATCAAGAATCATGAACTTTTGATTCAATATTTATCGTATATGTGAAAGTGGTACATTGCACAATCAAGAATCTAATGTTGGGAAAGAGAATGCACACAAATGTGATTTGTCATTGTTGCCGAATGATTTCATGTGTGAGATCTTTTGTGATACATTGAACATGTACTTTGACGTTGTTTATCCAATGCTAGGAAAACCTTGGAAAGGGTGTGATTTCTAGTACATTCCATGTTATATAAGTAATCATTGGATTGCACTCAGTATTCATCTTAAGCAGCGCATAACAGAAATCTACCATAGTGTACCAAAATACATTAGGCGAAGCATGCTTGATGAATATATGATACTTGTGTCTGTTATTGTACCTTGGCTGGTTCACTTCAAACTAGATGAGATATATGAGATGATTCAGTTCCATGTTGTCACAAAACTATGCCCCATGCAGGAGAACATGTAATTATGTAGTTGAATTAAATACTTTTCAAAATTATCATTGTAATCGTGCTAAAAAATAGTTCAAATCTTCCAGGGAGGACAACGATATTTATATATTGAAGTTTATATAGTTCTTGACTACTGACATTGACTTGAAGTGTAATCGTATTGATTATGGTGTTGTGGCTCAAATAACTTGCGCTGAGATATCCGGGCATCATTTTCATCCATAGTGATTTAGGTAGTCTGGAAATTATGTGGTCTATCTAGTATGATAATAAAGTTTAAACTATATTGCTTAGTTTGTAATGGTTTTTGAAATCGTGTTTGGATAGCGGTTAGTGGGTTGGTAATATGGCAAGAACTATAGTTTTATTTTATCTTTTGACACCTTTTTAGCATTGAAACCCAGTCTGCATTAGGATCATCTGTAATTTCATTTGCCTAACAAATTTTGTCAATGAAGTCCATATTCATAAATTGAAACTATGAATTTGGGCATAAAACCATACCTAACCTTCATTGAAATGTTTCATACTTAATTAAATGTTATTTCTTCTAAACTACTAGTATCGAGTTTATAATGAGAATTTTAAGAATGACTAACAAATTACTAATCCTCGTTAGATGTTTGGGCATACTCAACCATTTAAAAGGATATTCAGAAGTATTATTTTGAGATAGTGAAATACCTGGGCTCTCATTTGTCTATGGAGCCGGAGGTGTGCGTTATGTATGAGTTTGCTCGCGGACTGTTCTCTTTTTCTTTCCCTTGCCTATCTCTGTCCGTAATGGCATTTGGTCTTTGGAATCCGCGAGCTCCTCAGGTTCATATTTGGCCGCCAAAGCTAGTTCCACCTCCTTTTCGACATCAATAACAGAAGTTATGACTGCCGAAGTTACTGCTGGGCTTGGGTGTGGTTGGACTGTGGCTCCACTTCCCGAGCTAGAAGATCTGGAGTCGAATATGATGCTCTCTACAATAAAGGGAAATTATTTATTATTCACTTTTATACAAGGCTACATTTAAAGGAATTTATGATGTATCAAGACCTACCAAATTCTGATCTTCTTAGCTGCAGAGGTTGCTGGCTAAGGCCCATAAAAGAGTATACTCTCTCCGACTCTGAGAGCCTCATCACGTTGTAAGTATATTTACTCCATTCATTGAGCAAATTGGAGTATTGTTGGTAGTTGGCAGGTTGTTTTTTGATAGAGGGTACCATCTCTTGGGTAGGGGTCGGCTCTTGCCATTCAGTAAGGAATGGCCATGGTTCGGTAGAGTGGAGGAAAAAGAACTGAGATCACCATTCATGGACTTTGGATGATGGGTTCACTAAGAAGCGCGTCTTTTGACACGAAGAAAGGTAAAAGGAGCCTTTCTGCTTTTTTATTTGAAAATAAAAATGGAAAAAATTTACACCGGGTTCTACATTGTAATATTTACATGAAATTATGTACCCCGATATGAATCTAAGGGAGTTTGGGATCATCTGAAAAAAGGGAAACTCTATACTTTTCAGATATAGCAATCAAAAAGGGGTGCAGGGGGAATCTAATGCCTACCCGTAAATGTTCATCAAAAAGTGTGATGTGGTTTGGTTGAAGATGGTCAGGGTCATTTTTTTTGGCTTTAGGAAGTATGAACTTAATGTTTCTAGGAGATTGCGGCTCTTGATAAATCCTACAAGATTACTTCTGTCAGGGAGTACCCATGGGTTTTCAGCAACTATTTTAGTAGCTCGCTGAAGAGGAGGCGGGTTGGCATGAGCCGATGGAGGTACGACGATTAAGGGACTATTAAGGAAAAAGTCTGGGGATGTAGAGGTTGAGGGTAGTTAGGAATGGTTTTACGAGAAGGGCTTCTGGGATGTTTTTGGTTAAGACTCTTATTTGATCCTCAGTTTCTGACTAGGAAGGACTCCCCTCCGGTTCGTCGGTCAAACCGGGTCGGGGTGCAGTCAGGTTTCTTTTTATTTTGGCTCAAGTTAAGGGGATTTCTACTGACTCAGTCTCGGATGACATGTTTAAGTTTGGAGAGTTGGGGTTTTGGGATTCAGAAGTAGACGAAGTTAAATTCGTCGTAAATCAAGGTAAAATTATACAATGAGAAAGGGAAAGAAAGGAAATTTATTCAGAAAATAGCAATTTACAGTAAAATTGAGTAATAAGTACCAGGATGACAAACTAGGGGGACTTACTTATCATGTTGTCAAGATGGAACGGGCTTGTTGTCTTGAAATTTCTGGCTTGTAGAGATAACTATAAATTTTGCTACAATGCTCTAGAGGTATTTTTTGTAGAGAGAAATGGCGGGTGTTTACTTCTATTTTCTTGAATTGGGGAAAGACGAAGGTGAAAATGAGCTTGTATGGAAAGCGGCTTAGAAAGATGAAAGGAAAAAGGTTTTTTTGGACGGCGTGAAAGGTTGGTAGGGCTTATTTTGGGACTTTCATTTTTGGCCCACATGATTAAATATATTACGAGGAAAGGGGCTGGCGATGTGTGTCCGACACTAAGTTCATTTAATGTTTTTAATTTTGAGGTGATGGCTGATGGTTTTACTCTTTACAAAGAAGTACGACGAATTGACTTATGGGGTTACTCATGATTACATTCCACTTTTTTTCCTACCTCAAACAAGTAGAATGTGGGGGACTAGCTGATACGACATCAAATATCTACATCGACAAGCATGTAGGTATTTTATAGATTTAGTAAGCGACCTTTTCTTCTGGTAGGTGCAAACCTTCTAGAAGATGGGCGAGTTATTCTAGGGAATGGTGACCTCTCGTATAAGAGTGGCGAACTTTTACGTGAGGTGGTGAGCTCTTATGTAATAAATGATATTATGGCAGCTCGGTATTGATTGGTAGCTCGGTATGGAGAGCTAGGTTTTATGGTTAACATGGTCTTGGGCCCTGTTGGGCTGATATGAATTATGGTATGGGGTCCCAGTGGACTAAAATTATGGTCATGGTATTTTCCCATGCTTATTACGGTAACTTGGTGAGAGTTCTAATATCTATGGTAACATAGCATAAAGGAAAAATTCTAATTCTAAGTCGATCGCTATTTATGGTATTGAAGTTTTAATAGCAGACGGGAACCCTAGATTGGGAACACGTCTATTAATTATATAAAGAGGAGTCAGACCTCACTTTTTCTCTCTCAGTTTATTTTATCCTAATTTTTGAGCTCTCGCACAACTCTCGAACACTTTCTGACTTAAGCATTAGAGGGCTTATGCCGGGGTTGTCCACCACCTGGCTTGGGTTCTGTTTTGCAGGTTGATTGGGTCGCCTTTCTTGAAGGCTATCAGTTCGCCAAATACATATTTTAGGTTAGCACTTTCTATTCTTGGTGAACCTTTCTTTTTGGCTGCATCACCATCCACGAGTCGCTCGACGATCTCCTCCACCTCCCGTAGACCCTCGATACATCCGTAGCGGCGGACATGTGCGGATCTGGCCGTGAAGTTTCTAGAAGACCCTTCTACGGAACCTTCTAGATGCTAGCAATGAGGCTAGAGGAGGAGTTTTCAGTAGCACAGATCGCCATCTGGCGAACGGATGAATCGAGAATCACCGCGCACTCAAAGAACCTGAGTAGAATCGCCAAGGAGATCAGGAAACTCGCATCAATTAATTTCATTTCTACCGAGAAATTATCTAATGCCCCCATCGACACACCGTATGACGATGAGGCCGAGATGATTGAAGCTATAAACGATGTGCTTAAGGTGACGGTGTTGGTTTTAGCTTTGCTTTTTGGCGGGTTATCTGTTTCACATGCGTTTCGGAAGCCATCGTCGATGGGGCTGAGTTTTGGGGTGAAATCAAAAAATGTGAGTGTTGAGGGGGGGAATTCGAGAATTCGAGGATATGTATTTGGGGAATCTGAATAAAAAAGAAGATGAGGAAGATTTTCTGGTGGCTGAAAATTTTTCTAGCCAGCCAACGGCAGCAGGTGTAAGCGTCATCCACTTGCTGCCCTAATTATTATTATTATTATTATTATTATTATTATTATTATTATTATTATTATTATTATTATTATTATTATTATCATCATTATTATTTATTATTATTAGTTTTTTATAGTAAGGGTATTGTGGTATATTCATATCATAATTTTGGACTATTTGACAAATAGTAGGGACTATCACACAGGTTGACAACGTGACAACTTTTGACATTTTTTAAGTATGTAAATAAAATTATTAAAGAATTAAATTTGAACATTAAAATATAAAATTATTTAACAATGAAAATACAGTTAATAAATAGTGATTAGACATCGATAGTTGAGAATACGATATCTTTTAATTTTTAATTTTATATTTATAAACGCTTTAATGGTTATAGATATTTTTATATTTATCTTTTGATTAATCTCGTATAACACACGGGTGTTAAATTGGTGTGTGTGTGTATATATATAATGTTGTTTTTTATATAACCATAGTAAATAAACTACAGGGCTAACTATTAATCTGTTTTAAACTTAAAACAATTGATTTAATTTATGATAAATTGGGTGCCTTGAACTTTATATATATACATATATATACATATATATATATATATATATATATATAAAGTTCAATCGAGAAATCCGCGAACTAAAGCTAATCTAAACTAACTAAAAACTATTCTACTTTATCTAAAAACTATAAATTTAAATGTAGAAATTATGAAAATTATCTAAAGAGATTTAAGAACACTCTTGGGGATTATCAGCCTCTAAGAGGTCTTAGAACCCTAGGAATTATAATAGCTGTGTTAAAAACAAATTTAAGAGGGGTTTATATAGTTTACAAAACTTAGAAAAATAGTTTCTTTCCAAAATAGCATTTTTCAGCGTCGGTGTCGACCGACGGGCTTTAATCGACGTAGACAGAGAGTCTCGTCGGCTTGATCGTCGACATGGTGGTCGACGATCAATGTCGGTATCACTCCAATTTTCGTCAATGTCGATGCGATTGGAATTGTAGTCACCGACCGAAGGAGTGTTGCCTTGTCATAAGCCGATGGGATGGACATTAGCATCGTCATCGAGTGCTATACTCTTTCCCTTATCGTCATAGAGGGATGCAGGGGAAAAATCTTCAAAATAGACAAAAAAATCCCAAAATCCCCTGCGACGCAGTCGATCAACTGTAGCCCCGTCGATCGAATGCTTCATCCTCAAATGACCCAGCCACTGCCGAGCAATCGATCTGGGTTAGGTTAGTAGATCGACTGGATTAGCATTGATCGCCTTCGTGCCAGTCGATCGACTGGCATGGCTGCTTCCGGCTCAGTTTTCTCGTTTTCTGCTCTATATGTCCACCGGTTGTTGTTCCTTGTTCACGCTATGTTTCCTTGCTTGTATTCATTTGTCTGTTCCATAGCGAGTCGAATGGAATGCCCTAAGCCTGCGCGGGTCCCGCTTGGTCATTCTATGGCCAAAAATATAAAAATGAGTGAAAAACTACAAAAACATAATAAAAAATGCACAAACACTACAAAAACCTTAAACTAGCAAAATAGGCCTAATCGATTCCTAATACCCATAAATGCAAGCGAAACACATGCAAACGCGACACAAAAAGGTAACAAAAACACATACAAAAACGTGCAAATCAACCACCCCACACTTAGAATGAATACTTGTCCTCAAGCAAATTAAATCGAGAATTATAGAACTACCCCAGATGATCCTAAACTAATGCACAAAAGCCCAATTTGAGACATCGCATGCTACAATGCTCGTTAGCTTGATCAATAGTGATGACAAAAATTCGTTGACAAGGAAACTTTAGATCAACTCCCGGAACCTAAAAGTACTAAGTAACCCTCCAAGTCGGTCCCCTCTCCCTTGCCCCGGCTAAGGTCTATCCACGCTCGAACTGTTAATCGGCTCCCTACTAGCCTCAATCATTTATGACTCTCTTTGATAAACAAAATATGAAAAGGAAAAAAAGAAATGTGCAAGGGTTGCACATTTATTACGTAATTATTTCAAGGATTTATATCGTATCCTTGTTTATTCATCATCATTTTTTTATTTCCTTTTTTTTTAATACAAAGAGGGTACAAAGGCTATGATCACTTGTTGCTACTAGCAACTTACACATATTTCCGATCGAGCACATGGAGCAATTGACGACTCCAAAATACAAAACAAAAACCCTATAGAGAGTGTTCGATGACGAGGCTAGTTGAGGCACTAGTTCTAAATTGAGCTCAAATATAGCATGAAGCTAAATTCGAACAAAGCTTCCAACATATCAAATTACCTAAGTACACTAAATCCGATCGAAATTATAAACTTCCTAATCAAATCATCAAAACCGCGTCACATCGCCAAGGTTCCAAGCAATATAACACATATACTTCTCGAATTATCACAAGAAAGCATACAAACAATCTTAAAAATCTAAGGCAAACTCTAACCACCCCACACTTAAAACCTAGCAATGCCCTCATTCCAAATTATGATAGAAAAAGGGTAAAAAGTGTAAGGGAAAGGAGAACGCCCCTATTTCTGAACTTGTGATGATGAGGTCGTGCATAAGTCATCTCCGGGATTCGAGGCAAGCGATCTACATGAAATCAACAAATGGGGGGTTGCAAAACAAACTGTTTACATAAAGTGAAAATCTTTTTGAGTTATTGAAATTCTTATTTTGTTTGGATTTTTTTTATAAAGGAGAGGGAGAATAAAACAGAATGAAAAATCTAAAGCACACTTATACAAAAGTATTTATTATTATTATTTTTTGATTTCAAGAGTTGAGATGGGAAATAAAAGGACATAATTGAATCAAAATAAAACAAACAAAAATAACGTGCAAGTCTTATGAAAATGAATAAAAAAGTATAATAGGAGAATCAATGACATCTCCTACGTCGGGGGTTGAGGTTTGCGTCCTCGTCTTCCTCTTCCTCATCTTCTTCCTCTTTCTCTTCGTCCTCATCCTCGTTTCCTTCTCCTTCGCCTTCATCTTCCTCGTCACGATGCAACCGAATTTCCATCAAAATGAGGCATCTTTGGAGGGTGCGATGTGCACGGTCATTCATTACTTGTCCCACCCTCAACTCTTCCATATTGGTGTCGAGACAATCGAACCGTGCAAACACTTGTTGTTGGAACTCATGTTGTGACCCAATCTGGTGCTCGGGCCTCCGTAATGCGGGATTTCCGCGTGGCTCGTGCTTGCTCCGAACAGCGCGCCCTAACCAGTGTTCGAGGCTTCTTCGGCCTCGACCCCCTCGTTGTGCCGCCGTTCATATTCATCTTCTTCTTCTTGCTCGTGGCTACGACGGCGGGGGCGTCGGGGGTTCGCTGGGATCTTAGGCATCTTCCAAACCAACTCCAATGGCTCGATCCTCTTCAAACTGGCCGCCTTGGGATCAAAACCAAAGTGACAGGCGAGCAAAGTGATCATGGGCCCCATTCCAACCTGAGCGACACTCCCGCCCCTCATTTTCCAAATCCCATGAATCCCGGCACGGAGAAAGGGTATAAAAGGGGACTTGATACTCGTGGTGCAAACACCAAAGCACGTATACCTCTTCTTGGGTGAGGTTAGTGCTCTCGTGCTTTCCCATAAAGATGTGGGAGAAGAACTTATACGCCCCCAACAACGCTATGTCGGTGATTGCCGAGGCCTGAAATTGAGAAGTACCACGTCTGCCCGTGATACTCGGCCAAAATTGCGTCTGGACATATTCGCGTGGCCGCTCATCCCGCACCTCTTGACAATTAAGCTCGAGCACCACTTGGAGTACCTCTTGGGTGATCCGGTGCACGCTTCCTCCAAGCCGAACGGCGAATTCCGTGGCCTTGCAGCCTCGGTAGGTAGTGAAGAACTCGAGCATCAGCTCTCGGTAGGTCGGTGCCCGGAGGGATGTGAATTGTCGACCGCTCAAGTCATCAATGTGTTAGAGCATCCGAGTCCCAAATCCCTGGTAGTCCCCGTTAGCCACCTACTCGTGTAGGTGCTCAAGGTTGATAAAGCGCGGGAGGGCGATGTTCCATTGGGAGAGGTTTAGATAGAGTTCCCCCTCGGCTTCGGGATAAATGGGGAAAGGGGCGCCTTAGTTGACGGCGATGTTGGGATAGGGGAAATCGTCATCAAAATGGTGGGCCATAGGAATGGTTTGAAAGTGAACGTGGAGAAAATGAGGGTTGTGTCTAAAGGTTCTAGGAATCGAAAAGAATGGTTACAACGTAAGAAAGAGGGAATTTTAGTCAAAAAGATTCATTGGGGCATTTCATCGAGCAATTGGTGGGCATAGGTTTTGAATAAGGAATTCGAAGAAAATTTGAAACCCAAGCTCCCCCAATTTCAACCAATCATAAAAATAATGTTTCAAGAATGCGATTATAGCAAATTACCTCAATGAATGGGCTTGTAATTGGAATCCAAGCCCGGATTGCAACCCCCAACCCTTTGTGTCGAAATTTGGGAAAACAAGGAAACCAAGAAAGAATGTTGGGATTTCTCTGTAATCGGGTGAAATTGGGATGATGACCTCTCTCCCGTCTTTGTTATTCTCCCTTTTTTGTCCTTTTTTTTCAACTATTTTTTTTCTTCCTTCTCTCTTTTTTTCTTTTCCTTTCGCAGTCGATTGTGGGAGGGGGAAGAGAGGATCAACTATTTTAATAAGTGCCCTGCGGGGTCCGCTCTAGTAGGGCAGTCGATCAACTGCAGTCGATGGACTCTGTCGATCGACTGCTCCTTGCAAAACTCTGGGAGATACTGTCCTTCAGCCGATTTGAGGCATTGCAGTCGATTTGGCTGTCGACCGACTACTTGTCAATCGACTACTCCTTGCAAAACTCCGGAAGATACTGTCCTCCAGTCGATCCAGCAGATGACCGACTGCCAACCAATCAATCGACTGGTGTGTAGTCGATCTACTGCTATGCTACAGCCAACTTCACATTTTTGATCTCCTTCTTTCCCAAACCTCCATGATTGCACCTACATAAAACCAAAAATATTAGTTAAAGCAAAATAGAGAAAGGATATACACAAAATCAAAAGAAAAATAAGAAAATGTTAGAAAATCATGGGTTGCCTACCATGTAGCGCATTTTTTTAAATTCATTCGCTCGACTATCCTTCATTGATTAAGACGCCGTCGGGGGCAAATCTCCCAAGTTTTCCTCCTCCACGACTACGAACTCGAGATCTTTGGGTTGCAACGATCTGTGTCGGTAGGGCTTGACTCGTGTGCCATTCACTTGGAACCATTCGTCCGTCCTGGGGTTGATCAAAGTTACGGCTCCAAATGGGTATATCTTCTCAATCTTATACGGTCCGCTCCATTTAGACATAATTTTCTCGGGAAACACAGCGAGACGAGTATTGTATAGGAGTACTTGCATTCCTTACTCCAACTCCTTGGGCACAAACTTCTTGTCATGGAGGAGCTTCATCTTTTCCTTGTACATTCGGGCAGTCTTGAAGGCTTCGTTCCTTAACTCGTCAAGCTCCTCAATTTGAAGCTTTCGCTCCTCGCCGGCTTGCTTCAAGTTGTAGTTACACGCCCGGATGGCCCACCAAGCTCTATGCTCCATTTCAATCGGTAGATGGCATGACTTCCCGTACACGAGGCGATAGGGGCTCATCCCAAGAACCGTCTTGTGGGCCGTGCGGACGACCCACAAAGCATCCACAACTTTAGTTGACCAATCTTTCTGGTTTGGTTGCACAATCTTTTCGAGAATATTCTTGATTTGACAATTGCTCGTCTCGACTTGCCTAGCCATTTGAGGATGGTATGGAGTGGACACCTTGTGCACGACCCCATAGTTCTTCAACACCCATTTAAGTAGCTTGTTATTGAAGTGCTTGCCGCCATCACTAATAATTGCCTCGAAACTCTAAATCGACTAAAGATATTACTCCGAATGAACTTCACCACGGTATCGCAATCGTTCCTCCTTGTCGGAATCGCCTCTATCCATTTGAACACATAATCCATCGCGACCAAAATTTACTCAAACTCATGAGACTTCGGAAAGGGTCCCATGAAGTTGATTTCCCATAAGTCGAATATCTCGATGGCCAAGTTCTACATCATCGACATCTCATTCCTCTTGCCTATACTTCCCATTATTTGGAATCGATTGCACGTCTTGCAATGTTCTTGGGCACCCTTGAAAAGAGTGGGCCAATAAAAACCCGATTGAAGGACCTTGTAAGCGGTTTTTTGGCCGCCGAAATGCCCCCCCGACTAAGTGATCGTGGAATTTTGTTAAAATTTGCGCCTTTTCCTCATCCGGAATGCATCGCCTCAACATACCATCTTTTCCAATCTTGTACATATAAGGGCCACCCCAATAATACCCTCGTCACGTGTCATAGAACCTCCTCTTCTCATGATGAGACAAGTCTAGGTGGAGCACCTCACTAGCAAGGTAATTAGTAATGTCGGCATACCAAGGCATGACGGAAACACCAAATAAATTCTTGTGCGGGAAATTTTCTCCAAAATGAGATTCCTCTCCGCGTTTTTCACCTCCAAATGAGAGAGATGGTCGGTGAAAACATTCTCGCATCCCTTCCTATCTTTGATATCCACATCTAACTCTTGAAGTAAGAGGATCCACCGGATTAGCCTCGGCTTTGTTTGAGGTTTGTTGAAAAGATATCTCAATGCCGCATGATCGCTATGTACGATAACCCGTGAGCCAACGATGTAGGCGCGAGACTTCTCAAGTGAGTAAACCACAACAAGGAGTTCCTTCTCGGTAGTTATTTAGTTCTTTTGGGCATCATTGAGCATGAGGCTTGAGTAGTAGAAGACGCAAAGAAGCTTGTCCACATGTTTTCCCAAGATGGCCCCTACCGCTTTGTTCGATGCATCGCACATTATTTAGAATGGGAGACCAATCCGAGGCCAAAACCACGGGAGCCGAGGTTAAACTTTCTTTTAACGAATTAAATACCAAAAGACAAGCATCATCAAACACGAATGGAACATCGGCGCTAAGCAAATGGCACAAAGGGCGGCTAAGTTTTGAGAAGTCCTTAATGAACTGCCTATAAAATCCCACATGGCCGAGAAAGCTTCGAACTCCCTTCACGTTGATCGGTGGTGGGAGCTTCTCGGTTACGTCGATATTTGCCTTATAAAATTTGATCCCCCTGGATGACACCACATGCCCCAAAACTAGCCCACTTCTCACCATGAAGTGGCTCTTCTCCCAACTCAATGTGAGGTTGCTCTCGACATATCTCTCCAAAACACGTCAAGTGGTCTAGACACTCGTCGAATGTGGAGCCGTAGATGGAAAAGTCATCCATAAGAATTTCCATATACTTTTCGATCATGATTTGTACATATTTGTATGTGATTTTCGTGTATTTTTGCATCGTATGTTGTGTGCTTTTATGTGTTTTAAGTTTATATTTTTATCGTTTTTCTTTATTTTTTATGTTTTTCGTTTCTTATGGTGTTTAATGTGTTTTTACTTTATTTTGTATGAAATAATCTAAATTTATTTAATGTTAATATCTCAACTCAAAATGAGGAAAACGGGACGAGCAACGAGCCGAAGCCATGCAAGTGCGTCGACTGACGCACCATCGACGCTACGCCCGCGTCGACTGACGCACTGTCGACGCACCGTCGACACAAATGTTATGTTGCGTCGATCCTGGCTCGCGTCGATCGATGCACTGACGCACCGTCGACGTAAATGTTCTGTTGCGTCGATCCTAGCTCCGTCGATCGACGCACTGCCTGGTCGACGCGTGCAGCCTGGCTCGCGTCGACTGACGCACCGTCGACGCTCCAGCAGTTTGAGCGATTATTTTCGAAAAATCTATAAAAGCCGGTGGTTTTCTTCAGTTTTAGGGGCTGTGATGAGGGGGAAAGGTCCAGATATTGTCAATAACCCTCGGTTCATGCCACCATTTCAATTACGCGCATAATTCGGGTTGAAGAGTCGAAGATTGCAAGTTCGAGTCGTCAATTCCTCGTTTATTCTTCGTCTTCGTTTTAATTTCTTTATTTTCATTTTAGTTTCTTAGATTTTTGACTTTAGATGTTAGATAGATAGTTTGTAGTATATAGTTAGTTGATAGTTTGAACATTGTTACCTTCAAGCTTTCAATTCGTATTTCGTAATCGTTTCTTGATGAATGCTCTCTTTATATTATTTGTTCGTTTATTTTAATACCAATCGTGTTACTGTTTGATGGCTGAATTTTATGCTATTTGATCATGATTATGCTTGCTGGTTGAGTTTATTGGTCTAGTGTGCTTTGGGTCGTTTAGAACCATCGGGATTAACAACCCCGATCGTGGAGATGATTCCGGTGCACTTGACCTTCGTTTTTATTAATTGTTTTAAAGATTTATATTTTATTGCTCGTAGATGTTAGAAAACCTCAAACTCAATTTGATCGCGTGTTTAATTTAGTCTAGTCTAGTTTTTATTTTGGTTTCTACGTACGTAAAATCGAACACCAAAATAGTTTCCGATTAGTCTTCCTTGTGATTCGACTCGAGTCAACTTATCCCCTATAATAGCTCCGTTCTCTTGCGGACGAGCTTTTCATTATTTTAAACGCGAAAAAGTTCGACTCAAAATTTGGCGTCGTTGCCGGGGAAGGCTAAAGGCTACGATTTTTGGTGTTTGCTTTTATTTGTTTGTTTGTGTTAGTGTTTGTTTTTGAATTTTGTTTTGTCTATTTTTATACTTTTTGGTACGTTTAATCTCGGTTTTTGAGTGTTGTGCTTTGTAGCCACATTTTTTTGAAGACTCGAGATTAATTTGATTGAAGATGGCGAATTATCGAGTTAGTTCGCCATATGATGACCCTTACCCTCCAACTCTTGATTGTCAAGTCCTTCCATCGTAATATGACCCGTATGCTCCGAGCGGTCAAGAATGGGCCCATGCTTTTGACTATCCCGGCCCATGTCCTTCATATTGCTGTAATTCGAGCATGGATTCTTATGCACCGTCTCGTGGGTATTATGATCCGGGTCTTGACGATTCTTATGCTCAATTTGCCCCGCCTTATCCGAACGCGAACTCGTATGCTCCGACATTTCAAGATTTCCATTCTTCGGGCTACGACATTTAAAATCCACCCACATCCAATGCGTACATTTCAAGCGGCGATCATTCCGTCACTATTTCTCAAGATCTTTTAGCTGAGATTATGGAAGCGACTCGACGTATGGACGAACGCATAGAACGTATGGATGAACGCATAGAACGCCTCGATATTCAATTAGAGCAATTTGACAACAAGGTGTACGAGCTAGACCAACCTTGTCATGAGGAGTTGCCCGTCTTTGATATGAAAAATTCCACCTTTGTTGATGGAAATTTCGGCTTTGATGATATTTTGAACGAGGTGTGTGAAGATGTGAAATTTTTGGGTGAGAAGAAGGAGGTGGAAGTCGGCATTGCCTCTCCCGTGCTTTTTGAGGATTATATACACGACTGTGTGGGAGAGTTGACTTCGGGTGAATTTACTGAACCTCATGCCGTACCGCTTGATTCTTTGTACGAACATGAGAAGGAGATGTTTGGAGAGAAAGTTGAGAAGGAGCCGGTTTGCATCCCGGGACGTGATTTTTATGCCCGCCTTGGTGATTGTCATCGCCAATTCTTGCTTTTAGAGAATACCAAGGCGTGGCATGACCGTCATCTATTTTTAGACCCAAGATAACATCGAATGGACGCCGTCAAGCTAAAGACGTTAAAAAAGCGCTTCTTGGGAAGCAACCCAAGCCTCTTTTAACTTTTTATATTTTTTTCATGTGTTTTTGTTCTTTTTGTTTCAGGTTCCCTTCGACTTTGGATGCTCGACTCATTATCACAAGCACGATTTCAGGGACGTATCTCTCTTTCTCTTCCTTTTACCATACCTTGCTTATTATGTCATTTTATACAATGTGGACATTGTATGGTTTAAGTGTGGGGGGGTTTGTCCTTATTTTTATTAGCTTTTTAGTTCGTTTTTATAGTTGTTTTTGGTATAAGTTGGATGATTTAAGCATAATTCCGTAATTTTATAATTCCAGCTTATTTTACCGCATTTTGATCTTAAATGATGCAATTAGGTGATGTTTCGTTGTTTTTCACCTTACAGCTAAGTAACCGGAAGAGTTTAGCACGTAAAAGACGAAGTTCGATGTTCGAAAATAGAAGAACAATCTTTCCGGTGAAACGAGTAGCAAACGATCGAGAAACGGAGACCGACGCTCAGTCGCGTCGACTGACGCTACCGTCGACGCACCGTCGACGCGAGCCGTGTCAGCGAGTCATGGCCATGTCAGTCGACGCTACGTCGACGCAACATCGATGCTACATTCTGAAGCGTCGATGTCAATGCACCAAGGTCGACGCAACATTGACGCTACGTTCTGAGGCGTCGATGTCGACACACCAAGGTCGACGCAACGTCGACGCTAGCTGCTGAAGCGTCGATGTCGACGCACCCCATCGACGCTCCTGCCCAGCCGACGCGCACACCTGCCGACCAAGTCTGCCGAGTCCCGCCGAGCGCCCAGCCCGCGTCAGTCGACGCTACGTCGACGCGATGGCCCAGACATTCAGAAATTAGGGTTTCTTGTGCGCCAAGACTTGTTATATCTTTATAAACCCTCATTATTTCGGTTTTGGAGGGGGACACGAAGACACAACACTATCCTAGGGTATTTTAGCATTCAATAACAATAAATCCACGTCTTATAACAAGATTTGGAGACGCGGATCAAGGATCGAAGTTCTACGGGTCCGAAACACCGATTTCGCGCTCGAGAATCCATCTTCGCCCAAGATCAGCGTTCAAACTCCGGAGTAGCTGGAGATTTTCATTGCTTTCCTTAGTTTCAATAAGTATTTCTAACTCTTAGATAATTTTCTAGTTAATTGCATAGATAAACTCTTAGTTAATTCCAGTTTTAATTAGTTTAATTCATTCTTATGCTTGGATATTGGATACTGGTTAATTTAGTTTATTTATGCGATTTAGTTTATGCTTAGTTTATGGTTCTTGGATTCGTATGATTCAATAGCTTAAGCAATAGTTTCTTAAATTCATGCTTTTAGATATTATAATTAGTTCTAAATCTTCGTAGCGTTAATTAATAATTTAGTTATTCCTCTTAGTTGATAAATTAGAATAATTAGTTTAATCAACTTTAGTTTACTGCTTAGTTCGTAATTGATAATCTAGTTTAAAGTAATTAGTTTAATTAGTTTTAGTTTAATTATCGTCTTAGTTTATAATGATCGAATTAGTCTATTCAAACCCCCAAATGTATATGTATGTTATTCGTAATWGAGAAAAACATTGATAAGACCGAACAGTTGTTTCCTCGAGAGATACGACTAGAGTCAAACTCATCACCCTACAGTTACCTCGTACACTTGCGAGCAAACTGACGTGCTTTTAAATTAATTATTAAAAATGGGGTGCACAAAAGTTTGAGTCAAAAATTTGGCGCCGTTGCCGGGGAAGCAACGAGTAGGAATTAAAGATGTTTTTCGTTTTATTTTTTGTTTAATTTATTATTTTATTTCTATTATTTTTACTTGGTTTTTGCCATTTGGTAAGTTGACGTGTTGTTGAGTTTATGCAAGGAAGGCGATCACTTCAACGCGACCTTTTACCATTCATTGACAACATTCACCGTTCAAATCCGCCAAGACCAAGACCCGTTCTTATTCCCGAGGACAATTCCTCAACAGCAACGGATTTTGCATGCGATCAAGTTCCCAACATTATGTTAGGAGCACATTCGGTTCGAAACGGCGATTCACCACCGAGATCACCACCACGCCCCATTCGAACTGGGTATGGTAGTGAACTAAACAAGTCACACTCCACTAGACGTGACGAAAGGAGAAACGAAGGAGTTAACCAGCAGAACAACATAGTCAATCACCCGCTCAACATGGAGAATTTGAGGCAAAACGAAGAGATGAACAACAATGTCATGCGTCAGCACAACATCGAGAACGTGGCATTTAGGAATGAGGATGTTTTGCAGCGAAACGTCCATGTTAACAATCAAAGGCACGTGAACGATTGGTTGGAAAATCAAGATCATGGTTACAAGCAAAACAATTTCGGAAGGAGATACGAGCGCGAGCACCATTACGCGCATAACGACCACTACGAGAGAGCATATGACCAAGTTCGAGAACCAAGGGGAGATCGAGCACTTAGACAGCGCGACTTGGCACGTCCAAAGGTTGTGCCCTTTAGGTCCGCCATTGTTCTTGGACCTACCGCAAGGGCAGTCGAAATCAAACCGCATCAACTCAACCTACTCCCAACCTTTCATGGGAATGCGCATGAAGACCCCTTGGCATTTTTAAACTATTTCGTTGATGAAGTTAGCCGATTCGTAGTTCATGGCCTTCACCAAGAGGAGGTCCAGATGATTTGTTTCCCGTACAGCTTGAAGGACAAGGCGAAGTCATGGCTACTGTCCTTAGAGCCTGGTTCGTTAACCGACTGGGATATGATTAGCGAGAAGTTTCTAAACTAATATTATTCAGCCCAAAAGACGGGGTATCTTCGGAGGCAAATTACTACTTTTGAGCAGTTGGAAGGAGAGCTATTTCACGAAACGTGGGAGCGCTACAAGACACTTTTGCAAGCTTGCCCCCACCACAACTATTCTCCGGAGATGACTAACCAGTTCTTTTTCGATGGTTTATTGGACCATGGGAAACGAGAGGTAGAGATAGCAGCGGGAGGAGATTTTGGAGATTTGACAGCACACGAGGCAAGACAAGTGTTGGAGAAGCAAAGCGAAAAGTCTAGACAAACCAATTCTCGGCCTCGTAAGATGAGAGTTAACGAAGTTTCCATCCCCGACCCTGATTTAGATGATGGCAAGTTAGTTAAGGCGAAATGTGCAGAGATTTTCGACGAGAAATTAGCTGCTTGGAAAGCCGAGCGAGCTAGCAAGGCCGCTGCACAGAAAATGGCTGCGAATTGCAACCAGTGTGGATCCCTCCAGCATTTAGCAGACGCATGTCCTAACAACAGTGAGCAGCAAGAGGAGGTTAACGCGATCCAAAGCTATTCGAACCAAAAGAAGTACACGCCACAACGTGACAATCCTCTTTTCAAGTGGGGTCCGGGCAATCCAAATCATATGCCACCTGACCCACAATATCCACCACCACAATATGCTCAAGCACCACCAGTGCCACCGTTACAAAATAACTTTCATACGCAAGGGCAGACGTCAAGTACAAGCCAACCGAACGATCAGCTGCTGGGTTTGGCAGCAAAATCAAGTAGCCGAGACGATCAGTAATAGAGAAGGGCTTACAAAGGTAAACGCGAAGATTGACGAACTTTCAAAGAAGGTGAGCGGAATTGACCATCTTTCCGGTATTGTGCATGATCTAGCCTAAAAACATGGATAGAATGGAGAGAACTATGGGACAATAGCAACTGATATTGCTAGGTCAAATAAGGAGAAAGACAAGCTACCAAGCCAACCGGAGCAAGCGTCGGCGGTTCACGTCCTTCGTAGTGGGAAGAAGATCGACAATGGCATAGAGAACCAAGATGAGGAGCTTGTTCCTAAACCAGTGGACAAGATACATAAAATCCGCCAATAGATATGTTCCTGGTTCTATTCAAGGGAAAATTCCGAGCGACACCTCTGGCAACGATGAACCGCCGCAACCGAAGCAAACAACGATGCAGTATAAGGATGCGTGTTCCTTTTCCGAGCCGATTACGTCCAGCAAGGGAGAACAAGAAGTTTATGGAGTTGTACAATCTCTTGAAGAATGTGAATATAAACCTGCCACTTTTAGAAGTGATCAAGACGATGCCCGCCTACGTCAAGTTTCTTAAGGAACTTGCCTCGAGAGAGAGACGTTTGGCGACAACTCAATACATTCCGTTACCAAAGGAAGTTAGCGCAATTTTCAAGAAACCATTACCACCTAAGGAACGCGATCCTGGCAGTTTTTGCATAACGATTTCACTAGCTAATGGGAAGAAGGCAGTAGGCATGTTGGATCTTGGAGCGGGCGTTAATCTAATGCCTTATTCGCTTTATCAAGATTTTGATCTTGGACCCCTCAAGCCGACAACCATGCGCCTACAGTTGGCTGATCGCTCGACTCGACGACCCTTGGGAGTAGTCGAAGATGTTTTAGTGCAAGTTTCGAGAGCTCGTAATTCCAGTTGATTTTATGGTTATGGACATTGGTGAAGTCCCGACTGAGGATAACGAGCACACCATTTTATTAGGGCGACTGTTCATGGCGACTTCCCATACTCTTATTGATGTTCATAAAGGGAGAATGACGATGACCGTTTTGGGCGAAACAGTGACCTTTTCTCTGAAAGATATTCATAACACTCCCTCTCCTAATATGCAAGAGGAAGATTCATTCATCGATCCCGTTGCATCATGCGTCAACGAATTACGAGAGATCGCCACTTTGAACAAGTTAGGTGATAGAAACAACGCCGGAGTTTCTATCAAGGGAAGGAACAAGCAAGTCAGTTCGTGTAAAGGTTACGAGTCCGATGATCATATGCATTTAAGTGGAGAAGAATTGATCGAGTTGTTGGGAATTGACATACGCGACATCGTGGCAGAGTTTGGAGACAATTTTGATGAGGAGTGTTCGCACAAATTCGAGCAAAAGGTGGAGTCGAAACCACCAATAAGTCGTTCAAGGCACGATTTCCTCGGCCATAGCGCAAATTTCACTTTCAAAAAGAACACGGGCGAGGCGTGTTTAGGCGATTGGGCGAGAAATAAGAAGAAATCGGAAGAGGTTCGCACGAGTGAAGTCAAGAACTTGCAATTTGAGGTTGGAGACTTAGTCTTGTATAATAACGAATGTAAGTATGACCCAGCCGATTTTGGAGCTTCATGGAGCGGACCATTCTCGATTAAAGAATTTGATGAGTACGGCGTAGCCACGTTGTACGATGAGATTGGCAAATCGTCCTTTCCAGCTCACAAGCATAGATTGAAGTCTTATCATGACGGACGAGGTGAAAATAGAAATCGCAAGATGGTGGAGTTTGGAGATCCACCGTACGTTGAAAGATAAACGATCAAGATAGCGTCGAGCAAGCGACGTTAAAATTTGCGCTTCTCGGGAGGCAACCCGAGCATTTGTATCCTTTTGTACCTTATTTTCATTTTATTTAATTTTTATTTTTGATTTTTTTACTTGTTTAAGATCAGATGGAGAACTCGGACGAGGGGAATTGAACGAACGAGCGAAAGAAAAGATGCCCAGGAATCCGCCTGCGTCGACGCCGAGCACCTGCTCGCGTCAGTCGACGCGAAATGCCGAGAATTTGTCTTCTGTCGCGTCGACTGACGCGGCGTCGATGCGACCCGCGAACCGGCCCAGAATGTGTTTTAAATTGGATTTTTAGCCCACGACCCGACCCATGAGAGTCTTGACCTGCGGGAAACCCAGAAAACCTGCTTAAATACAAATTTTTCTTCCCTTTTTCTCACTTTTGTTTCTTTTCTAACTTTAAAATTTTAAACCTTCTTACCATCTTCACAATTTTATTGCTATAATTCACTTCACATCAAGCTGAAAACAGGAATTACATATCTCAATCCCGCTAGCAAGGCCAATTTCGGGGCAAGATTCGAACTATTTTTCCATTCAAGCTACTTAGAGCTTGGAGCAATTTTCCGGTCAACAAGCAAATTCGGCCATCAATAACGAGGTACTTCGCTTGAAACTATCTTGGAACCATATCCTTATTGTTGTTTGGTTGTGTTGGGAAGTTTTTGGTGCAAAGATTGTTGAAGTTCTTAGTTGATTGAACACGCACGCCAAGTGTTCGACGTAAGTCCCCAAAGAACAAAAAGTCTTATTTTTCAAGGTTTTTCAATCCCGTTCACTTCGTATTGATTAATTATGTCTCGAGCGGGAAAACGCAAGGATATTTCGGGGAAATATGGAGCACTGTTCCCGATTTTTGATAAAAAGGAAGGGGACATGTTCAAGAACATTCGAAAATGGGGTTTTGCTACTCATAGGACTTTGAACGTCCAAGGGATTGCGGATGAGGCCTCGAATGGGTCGGACCACCACACCGATCTTTCACGATATGTAGATGGCCTCAGGTGTGGGTACTTCACCCAAATGCACTTGCCCAGTTTTCGAGAACTCATGCTCGAGTTTTTCTCGACTTTGGCAATTCGGAACGATGAAACGTTCTCTTGTCGGCTAGGAGGGAATGATGTGGTCGTTGACGAGGAAATTTTTGGTAATATATTTAGTTTCCCGACCGTAGGGGACCACCCGGTTGGAGTTCAAGGGTTCGATTTAGCCTCTTTTTGGGGGATGATTACCGGAGGAAATACGGGCGATTGCAAGCGATTCCCGTGTTCTAAGATTCAAGACGACGCACTCTACGTCGCCTACAAGGTCCTTGGCCACATTATACTTTGCAAAAACGAGGCAACTTACGCGACCAAGGCCGAGATTTATGTTCTACAATGCCTCGTTGATGGTCGTCAAGTCCGGTTGTACCCGCTTATTTTGCTAGGACTTTACAATGTCACCAAGGGTACTCTGGAAACAAGTCGCCACTTCTCTCATTTGCGCAATACATTACCGGCCTCGCCCGTCACTTCGGGTTCGATCCGGCCGCAAACGGACTTAGCCCACTCAGGACCACTTCATTACCTCTTACGCGTGCACCGGCACCCCGAGTGAGGTCGTCGACTAGAGGAGGATCTTCATCTCGATTACACGATGACGACGACGATGGCGACGAGGATATGGAGCAAGCCCGCCGATCTACTTTGGGCCCGAGTCTCGATTGGGGGCAATTTTTCGAGGAGAACCGAGCATTTCAAGTGAAGATGTTCGATAAGCTTCAAATCATCGACGAGAAGATCGACACAAATCACGAGAAAAACTGTCGTAGTTTGAAGAAGATGCGTGCTCGTATATCGAAGCTCGAGGAATGTTTCGAGGTGGTTTATCCGACGCCGAGCATGGACGTCGACAAGAACCCCGAGGATGATGAGTCCCGCGAGTTCTAAGTCTTCTATCTTTATTTTTTTTATTATTTATGCTTTCTTTCTGAAAAATTAAAAAAAAAATGGAAAACTTAAAATCCAAAAATATTGTTATTTTCTTTGTTTTTGTATGTTTTATTTTTCTTTTAGGGCAATTCCTATCACGTACGTTGAAGAAGTGGCCAATTACACAAATCACGAATAGCGGCTCGACTACTATTATTTCAGGGATGTTTTCTTTTTCCTTCCTCTTTTTGATTTTTGGATGTATTTGTGGCAATCCGGAGAGGATTGCCGGGATTTTTAGAGAGGGGGGTGGGTCGAGTGTGATTTGTATTGATTAATTGTGTAATTTTATTTGATACTTGGCCTGTAATAATTATATGCTTAAACGTGATTAATTGCTATTTCTACGCTTAATTGTGTTTGTATGGCTTGCCTGTCGAAGTTGACTAAGTATGATTATTTGTTTTCGTCTTTGAGCGTGCATAAGTGCATAATTTTTCAAAATTTATTATTATATATTGTAAAATGGTACTTGGACGCAATCGATTTTGCAAAACCTTAAAAACAGCGTCAATTCAAAAATTTTTCATGGCAAAAAGCCAGTGAGTAGCCTGAGTGTTTATCATCATTGCATGTACGTGAATAAGTTTCAGTTTTGATATCTCTTTGAAACCGCTGTGTGTAGTCGACTTTGAAAATGAAGGTTAAGGCACATATAAAAACCTTATTTCCGGCCATTTCACCTTACACCTAAAGTAACCGGAAGAGTTTAGCACGTAAAAGACGAAGCTCGATGTTCGAGAATAGAAGGAACAAGCTTTCCGGTGAAACGAGTAGCAAACGATCGAGAAACGGAGACCGACGCTCAGTCGCGTCGATGACGCGACCGTCGACGCACCGTCGACTGCGAGCCCGTGGTCATGTGAGTCATGGCCACGTCAGTCGACGCTACGTCGACACAACGTCGAAGCTACATTCTGAGGCGTTCGATATCGACGCACCCAAGGGTCGACGCAACGTCGACGCTACGTTCTGAGGCGTCGATGTCGACGCACCAAGGTTGACGCAACGTCGACGCTAAGCTGCTGAAGCGTCGATGTCGACACACCCCGTCGACGCTCCTGCCCAGCCGACGCGCACCACCTGCCGACCAAGTCTGCCGAGTCCCTCCGAGCGGCCAGCACGCGTTAGTCGACGCTAACGTCGGACGCTTCCGTCGGACGCGATGGCCCAGAATTTCGGAAA
>BMAC01000432.1:913917-976654 GCA_014905375.1 Phtheirospermum japonicum | reverse complement strand
TTAGGGTTTCTTGTGCGCCAAGACTTGTTATAACTTTATAAAACCCTCATTATTTCGGGTTTTGGAGGGGGGACACGAAAGACACAACACTATCCTAGGGTATTTTAGCATTCAATAACAATAAATCCCACGTCTTATAACAAGATTTGGAGACGCGGATCAAGGATCGAAGTTCTACGCGTCCGAAACACCGATTTCGCGCTCGAGAATCCATCTTCGCCCAAGATCAGCGTTCAAACTCCGGAATAGCTGGAGCTTTTCATTGCTTTCCTTAGTTTCAATAAGTATTTCTAAACTCTTAGATAATTTTCTAGTTAATTGCTTAGATAAATTCTTAGTTAATTCCAGTTTTAATTAGTTTAATTCATTCTTATGCTTGGATATTGGATACTGGTTAATTTAGTTTATTTATGCGATTTAGTTTATGCTTAGTTTATGGTTCTTGGATTTGTATGATTCAATTACTTAAGCGATAGTTTCTTAAATTCATGCTTTTAGATATTATAATTAGTTCTAAATCTTCGTAGCGTTAATTGATAATTTAGTTATTCCTCTTAGTTGATAAATTAGAATAATTAGTTTAATCAGCTTTAGTTTACTGCTTAGTTCGTAATTGATAATCTAGTTTAAAGTAATTAGTTTAATTAATTTTAGTTTAATTATCGTCTTAGTTTATAATGATCGAATTAATCTATTCAAACCCCCAAATGTATATGTATGTTATTCGTAATTGAGAAAAACATTGATAAGACCGAACAGTTGTTTCCTCGAGAGATACGACTCGAGTCAAACTCATCACCCTACCGTTACCTCGTACACTTGCGAGCAAACTGACGTGCTTTTAAATTAATTATTAAAAACGGGGTGCACAAAAGTTTGAGTCAATGAGCTCTCCATGGTCATTCTCGATTACGGTATTCCACTCTTCTTTGGCACCATATGGACCGGGCTAACCCATTCACTATCTCCGATCGAGAAAATTAGGCCCTCGGCTATGAGTTTTAGAATATATCCCTTCACTACTTCCATTAAGTTCGGGTTCAATCCACGTTGGCACTCTCTCGATAGTTTCACCCCGTCTTCAAGAACGATTCGATACATGCACGTAGAGGGGCTTATTCCCTTTATATCACTAAAGCTCCAACCTATCGCCTTCTTGTTTTTCTTCAACACTTCAATCAATCGTGCCTCATCACTCGTGGAAAGCTTGACAAAGATAATCATGAGTTTTGATTCCCCATCTTCCAAATAGACGTACTTGAGATGGCTCGGAAGGCTCTTGAGCTCCAGCTTCGGTGTAATGGCCGATTCCACACTTGATATCTCAAATATCCCCATCACCCCCTCCGATTGAAACGTTGACCACTCGTCGTCCTCGATGACCTCATCCACAATTTCCCCACAGGCCTCCTCAACCAGTTCTTCTATCGGATCAATCATCAAACAATTAGCTTGAAAAGAGGAAGGGGTGACGACACCCAAATCATGGATCGAAGAATTCACTGTGTCCCCCAAAACTGAAAATGATAACCTTCTATTCTTCACGTATATCAAAGTGTTTGTGGTTGCCATGAATGGTCATCCAAGCAAGATTATGTGATCACGGCCTTCGTTGCTCACTTCTCCAACATCCAAGATTACAAAATCCACAGGTACTATTAGGCTCCCCACTTGCACCAATACATATTCGACTATTCCATTCGGGTATTAGATCGATCGGTCGGCCAATTGTAGACACATTCTTGTTTCCTTGAGATCGCCCAACTCTAATTGTTTAAAGATGGAGTAGGGCATTAAATTTATCCCCGCGCCGAGGTCTAGCATCCCTCGTCCTTCCTTTTCATTCCCTAGAGTGATCTTGATGCAAAAGCTCCCCAGATCGCCCTCCTTAGGTGGAAGAGGGTTGCTATAGACGATACTTTCCACATTCGATATACACACCTTCTCATTGTCCTCGAACTATCGCTTTTTGGATGTCAATTCCTTGAAGAATTTCGTGTATGCGGGCACATTTCGGATAATGTCGAGTAAGGGGAGGTTTATGTTAACCTTCGAAAAAATCTTGTACAGTTCGAGGAATCGGGCATCTTGATTCGTCGGTCAGATGCGACTTGGGTATGGAATCAGAGGTCAGTACGGCATCGCGGATTTGTGTAATCCCCTGGTAGCCTCGGTTACCTTTGCCTCACCACTTCAAGAAGGTGTGGGTGGGCTAGGAGCGGCTACGGGCTCGTCCGAATCTTGCGTGGTTAAATATTCTTGAACTTGGAGTGAGGGTGACGAGTCATCGTCGGGATGGGCAACTTTGTTATCTACCACCTTGCCGCTTCGAAGAATAGTCACGGCTTGAGCTTGAGCCGATTGACTTTGTATCTTTAATTTGTCACGGTCCCATTTAGGTTCATTAACATTCGTCGCCACATGCCCCATTTATGTCTCGAAATTCGCGATCCTCTTGTTCAATTGTTGGATAGAACTCAAAAGTTTGGTCAAGATGGACTCCATTCTCGGTTGGCGTGATGTCGAATTGTCTTGGGGGGGCGGAAATGATGCTTGAGAAAGCGGAAACGGTGGTGGCCGTGCATTGAACGAGGCTTGAGGTCGTTGTTGTTGCACTTGTTGAGTCATTGGAGGCCCGGGTGGGTTTTGAGCATTTTTCGTATCCCTCCACCCAAAGTTAGGGTGGTTCCTCCACCCGGGGTTATAAGTTAGGGAATACGGATTGTTGTGTTGTTGGGTCACACTTCCTTGGTCTTGGTAACCTTGCACCATGAACGTTTGCTCGTCGAACTCACTTGATTGCCCATGAGTCATTGGGCATGCACTAGCTCCATGTCCCACGATGCAGCACGTGGTGCATGTCTCCATCGAACCCAAGTAGGGCTTGGTGAGAGAAGCCACTTGACTCTCGAGGTCAGCAATATTATGGGCCTACTGGGGCTCATCCTTTGTCGACACTTCTTTAACTTGCTCCTTTCATTCCAATATACTAATCCGGTGATCATTGGCGGCCATATTCATGAAAATGTCATATAATTCTCTCGTCGAGCGGCCGACAAGGTTCCCTCCGATGGCATTTTTCACCATGTGTTTAGACGCAAACGTCAAGCCATTGTTAAAAAATTGGTTCAAGAAATCATCGGTAAACCGATGATGAGGTCACTTGGTAAGATAGCCCTTGAATCACTCCTATGCCTCGTAAAAGGTCTCGTCGCTTGCTTGATGAAATGAGGCAGTCTTGGCTCGGAAGTCGGCCATCTTGTCTTGAGAGTAGTACTATTCCATGAACTTCTCGGTCACCATGTCCCATTTGGTGAGGGAATTGGCCGGTAATTTCATAAGCCAATCGACCGCCTTGTCTTTCATCGTGTACGGAAAACATCGCATCTTGATTTGGTCGATATGGATCCCTTGGCGCGGAAAGCTTGACACGGTATAGGAGAAAATCTGAAGGAAGTGGAGAGCATCTTCTTATGGTTGGCCATGAAAATACGGGAGTCGATTGAGATCAATTGGCCGCAAGTCGTACTCGAGGGCATCGGCGCTTAGTCGAATGCACGAGGAAAAGTCTCCCATGTACGGTCTCGACACCTCCTTGATGCTATTCATCGGACCTCCATCGGGAGTGGAAAAAGGATTACCACCTGGATCTTGCACGGCATACGAATTCTCATTGTCAGCGGGCGCCCGTGGAATGTATTGAGGAGTCGGGGCATGGGCCCAGTCGGATGTGGGAATCGAGGCTCTTGGATATGAGGAGCGGTGAAGTGTGGCCCTTGTTAATGTGGCCTCGGAACTTGGAATTGAGTTTTTAAATTGATATGGTGGGCCATCGACGATCAGGCCTTGGTAGTAATTGGGTTCCATGCGACGATGGGTCCGAGTGTGGCGAGACTTGAAGTTGTGGCTCGGGTGTCGGAACACGACCATAGTAAGGAGAATAAGGGCCGTGAAATTTTTCTTTGGAGCTTTGGGGGTCTTGGTTTGGGAAACCATTTCCCCCTTCGTCGAGCCGCATTCCGTACACTGGTTGAGGAATTTGCGGTGGTGGGCCATGAGGTGATAATATGGGCCCGGATGACATTTGAGGCTGGGTTATACCTTGGTTGTCGTGAGCGTGGGCGGGTGGCATTGGATACTCAAATGAATTGGTCACCATTCGCTCTTCTATCACCGGGGGTAAAGGTTGAAAAGGCAGGGCGTCGAACGTGTCTTGATTTCTCGCGGCTCGTGCATCTCGTCTCAACCTCTCTGGATTGGGCGAAAGTGGGGCCAATTCTCGTCCAAGCGATCGCCTACATTACATACACAACACGCAACAAAGGATTACGGGTATCGAATGTTAAACACTAATCTAACCTAACTACTAACTAAGATAACAAGAAGAGTAATTAAGAACACCATTTCCTTAATCTATCCCCGACAACGACGCCAAAATTTGATCAAAAATTTCTTAACACTTTGCGTGTAGTTGTGGTGTTTTTACCGTGTTTTTAAGTCGGGTTTTATATTGACTTTAGCGGTTTTTGAGCCGATTAGTTAAGTTATTAGGTTGTTTCTATCATTTTATTATTTTTCGTGTTTGTTTTTGATTTTATACTTGATTGGGTTAAATGGCTTTAATTAATTTGAGGTTTGGTGTAATTCTTGGGTTTTTATGTTCAAAGTTCTCATTTAATAGGTGGCTCAATGATTTAAACTCAAGCTAAGGCATTGAGGACCAAATTTCAAGCCATGCCGTGCCAAAGTGTGCCAAAAGTTGTGCCAAGCATAAGCTCTAAAATGCCAAAACTTTCTGGAATGCTCGCCATGGCTTGCCAAGGCAAGCCATAAGTCACGCCAAGGCATAGCGCACTCCAACTTTGACGCCAAATTCCATGCCCGCGCGGGCCTGCGCGCAATGCCCGACAGTGCCCGCCACGTTCCTGCGCGCTATGCCTGACAGTGCCCGCCAACCCGCGCGCGCCTCTCTCTCGCACGCACCCGAACCCGCATGCAAGGTAGCGCCCGACGCTTGACAACATTTTCGCCAAATCCCATGCCACAACTAGCGCACGCCACGCTCGGTGATTGGCCATCCGCACGCCACACATCACGCCAGGCCGCGCCACATCTCACGCCTGCCAGCACCCAGCCCCCACGCCCAGCGCCCACCTGCCGAGCCAAGCGTGCCCAGTCTCGGCCATTGCCAAGCCACCTCAAGCCAAATTGAGCCAAATCAAGCCCAGGGTCGAGCCAAGTGGAGGTCAACACTGGTCAATTTTGGTCAGACCCGGGAATTTCAAGCCTTGAAACCCAATTTGACAAATTTAACCCCAATTAAACCTATTATAAATAGAACCCAACTCTCATTTTGTAAATCCACCTCCTCCCAACCCATGCTTGGGTTTGGGACTAAATTTCTTTCTCTGGATTTAGATTTAATTTCAAGCATTTCCTCGGGTTTGTAAGCTCAAGAAGAATTCAAGTACTCCCTTGGATTTTATTTTGTTGCAATTTCATTCAAGCTTTTGGATCTCTTTGTAATTCAAGTAAGCTTTCTTTTAATTTCATGCTTTGCCTTCAATTTATGCTTTTAGCTCTATCTCTTAGATTAATTGTTAGATCTTGTGAATCGTCCATGGAATCTTGGTGAGTGACACACCTTGATCATAAATCGAGTCCTTGATCATCTTTATTTTGAGTATTTCGTGCTTCTTCTTTAATTTTCATGCTTGTTTTTCATTTATGAATTTTACCTTAACTCATAGATTTCTTGTTAGATCTTGTGAATCGTCCATGGAATCTAGGTGAGTGACACACCAAGATCATAGATCGAGTACTTGATCGTTTTTATTTTAAGTCTTTCATATGCTTTATTTTGGTTTTTATTTTCATGCATTGTTTTATGTTAAATCCTAGATCTACTCTTTGTTTCTTTTTATTTTTCAAAAAGATTTAAACTTTCACGTCAACTTTTATTGATCTTTCTATTGGTGCCTTCAGTTTTTGTTAATTTGCATTATTTAGATTTTTATGTTCATGCAAGCATAGTTGTACCTTAGGTTGCTTTAGTTGTACTTGGTGAAACTTTGCTTGTACTTGCTTGTTTACATTATTACTTTGTGTTTTGAATGTAATTATGGTTTTTTTATCATGTTTTTAATTAGAGTTTAGTGTCATTTTTAGTGGTTTTGATTCGAGTTTTATTATGTTTTTTTGTTTGTTTTCTCGTTTTGTTGTTTTTCGTGTTTTTCCTTTTGATTTTATAATTAACATGGTTATTTCGTGTTTTCTCGTTTATAGTTCTCGTAGAATCTCTACACTAGCAGAGGCTTGGTTTGAGTTGATAATTATAAGGAAATTGACTTGGGTTTGTGCATTTGAGGTTTCCTCCTATAATTTGTTGGGACTTTGTCTTCAAGTTTTAATATGCATAAGTTTCTAATCTACATACTAGGAATTGTTAGGCATACCATCGAGAAGGCTATTGGAAATCTTCTTTTACATTTTGAGTTTCATCTGCTATGTTATTGATTTGGATACTGTGCCTAACTGATGAGGGCTTTAGCATGCATCTTTCAGCTGTTCACTTCGTCAACCCCTTTGCACCTGTAACAATTTTCTGTCGTACTCAGTTCTAATGAGTGCCTCAGAAATTATCCTACAATAGTTTAAATATGAATTATTGGTTCATTTTGTCTTTGAGAATATATTTGGTCCATAATATATAACTTGCATTTTATATTAGGAAGTGCTTATGATGCTAAATGACAATGTCCATATATTGATGTGTTCTTTGTCAATGAGAAGTATGAAAGACATGTTACAAAAGTGATTTTTTTTTTGGCACTGAATGTATGAAAAATTACATAAACCTTTTCTCGCTTATTTCATTCATACTGACTAGTTTTTGGCTAGGTTATTGCTTCATGGATGCCAGAATGTTCATTCAATCTATGATTATCATCCCTTGGTGTTGTTAAGATGCTAGATTGATTTCTTTTTATTTATTATTTACTTATTGTCATCAGGTGTCTGGCTCTTGGAACAAAAAGGATGGCTCGTTTAAATGCTATAGTTAGGTCATTGCCATCAGTAGAACCTTAGGTTGCACAACATCAATTTTCGTGAGGAGCACAACCCAAAAGATGCCGAAGCAGATGATCATTGCGGTGAGTCATTTGAATTATTTGTCCATAAAGACTTGTTCGGTACATAATTTAATTAGTTTGCTGATATGGTACTAGAAGTGGAGTGGAAAGCGGGTCGTATTTCAGAAAATCAAAAGCACGATGCAGGTAATTGGTCCATTAATTATTAGTATGTTAATGAATTCTAATATAAAAATTAATTAGTTACCTGAATAAATAATAATATCTATTTTCTTTATTTTACAACTGGGCAAAGCATCAGTAATGCCAGCCAAGCATACACTTGAGCTCGTACTTGATACACTACAGAGGTAATTGATAATATTATTAATCTTTAATCAACAATTAATTAGTAAGTACTGAATATTTGGTTGTTGTTCATGTTTCTTCATTTTTTTGGAACTTAAGAAACCGAAATTAATATTTTAGTCGCATCGAGATTATAAACCCAAAATTGAACCCATTAAATTCTGTTATAATCAATTTTCCTTTTCTATTCTTTTGTTAATCAATTTCCCTTAACAATATTAAAAACAAATATATAAATTTATTCATGTATCTTTATGTAGTTTGATGCATATTCTTTCTTAAAAATTAGTTATGTATACATACATACAATTATAATTTGATTTTTGGTTTGGATTGGCTAACCGAAATAAAAACACAGAACCGTATCGAAACATGATAATAAAAAACATAATTTAAGGTTCAACTTTCGGTTGGTTAACTTAATTTGGGTCCTCTTGGTTTATAAATTGTGTTATATTTAGTATGAAACCGAAACCATGTAACTAGTGTCTTTAATATTTTACTAAGCTCTTTATGAATCATAACCATAATTGTTTGTTAGTTTTATCTAGTTGCTAATTCCAACTCACTCTTATTTTCAGAGCAATAATATTTTACTGTGCAAAAAAGAACTCGTGGGAACCTCAGCTCATCGCATTAACCAAGATCAGAACCTAAATATCCTCTACAATGGTAACCACTTTACCTCTAATCTGCTTTAAACTCAACGGTTAAGTAAATAAATTTTAACTAATTAACTCGTGCATTGATTTTTTAATTAGGTGCTAAAATCGATGCGGTCAAAGTCGAAAAGAAAGGACGAGTCATCGGACAAAAACTCTCAATGACATATAAAACTCGAGAAAGGTCCCAACGAACATCATTTCAATCGAGAAAGACCCTATTGCTTTTTAATCTTTTCTTTTTGGTATAACGTTATGAATAGTCACTTCAACTAAGTTTAGATTTCTTGTCTAACCATTTTAATTTTTCCTTGTACGTACATGATAGTCTAAAGTTATCTTGCATTTTTTAAATCATATATTGTTTCTTGTGCATTGTAGAACAGAAATTACTTGTTTAATGTAATAACCCTTATTAAAAATTAAGTGTTGTGGCGATTTTTTTAATTATTATTATTATTTTTGTAAATGTCGTGCAGAATAGATAATGCTTGTGAAGAATCGGTTCTGTAGAAAAGATGTTCTGGAAAGTTATACTTTCAAGAACGGTTTTTTTAAAAACCAATATAGAAAGTTATACTTTCCAGAACGGTATTTAATAAATAACGTTCTGGAAAGTATAACTTTCCAGAACCGTATTTATTAAATAACGATCTGGAAAGTGTAACTTTCCAGAACGGTTTTTTGAAAAACCGATCTGGAAAGTGGCGGATCAACATGGGATGGTACCATTCTAGAACAGAAAAATTATTTTCTAGAACGCATTTTTTTTACCCTTCTAGAAATTCTACCAATCCAGAAGGGTAAAGAAAGGCGTTCTGGAAAGTACAGACTTTCTAGAACTATGTCAATACAGAAGACACAGAAAGGCGTTCTCGATAGGCAGAATTACCCTTCTGGATATGCAATTTCTGCACTAGTGAAGTTTTCTTTCAATTTCATGCTTGTTAATTTCCATGTTTATTCTTCAATTTATGCTTTTTGCCTTAGCTTTTTGATTTCTTGTTAGATCTTGTGAATCGTCCATGGAATCTGGATGAGTGACACGTCTAGATCATAGATCGAGTCTTGGATCATTTTTATTTTGAGTATTTTACATGCTTTATTTAGGATCTTATTTTCATGTATTGTTTCATGCTAAATCCTAGGGAAAATTGCTTTTTTGGTCCATTATGTTGTCGAATTTCCAATTTAGAGCCAAGATATTGTCCACTATCAAAACATATACACGAAGTTGGCAAAATCATCAAAAAAGGTACGAAATTATCCAATTCGGGCTTGATGGCTGACGTGGTAGAATCCAATATTTACTTATCAATTTTCATTTAATTTAAATGTAGAAAATCAGAAATTATGGCTAAACTACCGAATATACCCCTTTAATCCTAGCCCTCCCGGTTCTTATCCTTTCTTCCTTCCCCAGAACTGAAATAGACGACTCGACGAAATTGGGCAAAACAGCATAATTGATAATTACTGCCACACACACACAAAGAGTTACAGCAACCCATGTCAAATTGTCAATGTCCAAACACATTCCAAAATCCAAATTGTGGGTTGGCATTTTAGGCTGCCAAAGTTTGTCATCTTTGGCCTTTTTCTCATCCTCCAAATAAACACAGAGAATTAAATTGCATGCCTCCAAAACCCACCTGCCCTGCAGCCCGCCCTTTAACCCCCACCCAAGAAAAATAAAAAGAACAAAGAAATTAAAAATAAGATTCTTGAATTGCATGTAATAGAACGATTTTTGTTAACATAAGCTGATAATTAATGTTTTCTTCAAAACATTAGCTGAATCCGAACGTAATTACTACTCCGGCTACGCCCAAACGCCATCGCCACCGCGTGGTCTGCCAGCTCCGCCGAGCCCTCGCCGGAAATCCGAGCCAAGGGCCGCGCCTAATCCCCAGCCTTCCATTTCTTCACCTCCTCGTAGTCAAAGCTGCCCTCCAACAGCTGCCCGCCTGCCCCGAGTGAAAGGACCAAAATATCCTCGACCTCTATCACGTTTCTTATCCTTTCTTCCTTCCCCGATGAGAATGGCAGCGTGACGGCATCCTCCGGATCCCCCTCCACCGCCACCACCTCCCCCTCCTTCGCCTCCGACAACAGCGAGAAATTTAAACACCCCTTCGGCGGGCCGTCGATCGTAATCACCGTGAAATTCTCCCTGAATACCGCGGAATCAGGTGGGAGAGGATTTGGCCGACTGATTTTTGAATTTTGGGGAAGGAAGAAAGGATAAGAAACGGGAGGGAGGGTTGTGATTAAAGGGTATATTTGGTAGTTTAGATATAATTTCTGGTTTTCTGCATTTAAATGAAATGAAAATTGATAAGTAAACATTGGATCCCGCCACGTCAGCTATCAAGCCCGGATTGGATATTTTTGTACCTTTTTCGATGATTTTGTCAACTTCATGTATGTGTTTTAATAGTGGACAATATCTTGGTCCGAAATTGGAAAGTGGACAGCATAATTGACCAAAAAAGCAATTTCGCCCTGAATCCTAGATCTACTTCTTGTTACTTGTTATTTTACATTAAGATTTAAACTTTAACGTCAAATTTTCTTCCTCTTTCCATTGATGCTTTCAATTTGTGCTAAATTGCATTATTTAGGATTTTATGTTCATGCAAGCACGGTTGTACCTTGAGCTTTTATTCTTGTACTTGGTGAAACATTGCTTGTTTTTGCTTAATTTTCATTGTAGCTTGCATTTTCAATTAAGGCACACAACCGAGGCATCCTACCAACTTGCAATTTCATTTCCTAGTTTAGTTTAGTTAGTTTATTTGCTTATTTTTCACTTTCTTTCAATTTTTAAATCTATAAACACCTTGATTCGTCAATTGAATCGGTTTCTGATAAGACCAAGCCATGAACCTTATACTTTCAAAAATACTAAAAACTACAAAACAATTTGCACTTTAAGTTTTGGCACACGCTCGAGGCATCCGACCAACTTGCATTTTACATTTTCTAGTTAGTTTATTTTCATCATTTTCATTTTCATTTTATTTTCGTTTTTATTTATATTTCAAGCTAAAAAAACCCTTGATTCTTACATTCGAATTGAATTACGATAAAACCAAGCCATAGAAACCCTTGATATATTCATCACCACTAAAACTACACTTTCAAAATGGCACCGTTGCGACTCGGCTTGGTTAAGGTTTTCGATTTTCTTGTAGTTTCTTTTTGTTTCTAGCTTTCTTTTGTATTTGACGTGTTTGTTAAGTATGCAAGGTACTTATGGAATTGGAGGTTACATTCCCAACATGGGAGGGCATGGTGCAAACCATGTTGGGAATGGAATGAGCTATAATGGATTTGGCAACGTGGGAGGGCATGGTGCAAACCACGTTGCCAGTGGTGGAATCGGCTATGGTCAACCTAACATGGGAGGGCATGGTGCAAACCATGTTGGGTCGAGCAGCTTCACGGATACGAATGGTCCGTATGGAGGATATGGTACTCCCAATCACTTTCCGAATATGCACAATCTGACATCCGATCCATATGGTGGTTATATTGCTCCCAATAAATGCTCGAATATGTCTAATGGTGGCTTTGGAAGTCCGAATGGGAATGTGGGTGGCTAATTTCTGAATCCCAGCCCGTATGGAAGCCCTCATACTTACAATTTCAATCATGCCACGATCGTTACCAATAATAGTCCTCCAAAGCCCGATCCGTATGAGTTGTTTGGAGGTCCGAGCTCCATTGTCGCAAGTGGCCCCCCCCATCCGCACTATATGAGACGTGAACAAACTGTTTTTGGAGCCCACTTACAATTTCAATCATGCCCTAATTGGCACCAATAATAGTCCTCCAAAGCCCGATCTGTATGAGTTGTTTGGAGGTCCGAGCTCCATTGTCGCAAGTGGCCCCCCATCCGCACTATGGGAGACATGAACAAACCCTTTTTGGGGGTGTTTACCCTCCCGCGCCAAAATATTCTCAACCAACATATTCTAATACTAATGCAATGAGCTTGGCTTTATCCTCTATGGATCTTTAGTCGATAAAGAAAATAGTGGCTTTAGAGGATCAAATCACTAAGTTGTCTAGCCCTAGCCCAGCTCCCCCGTGTGCATTGTGTGGAATGTTTGGTCACGATACTACGTCTTGTCCTTCATATCCCTCGTTCAACATTCATATGCCTCATTCAAAGGAACTGTGTGGGGGTCATGGATATAAAGCGGGACCCGGTTGTGCTAGACCATCTTTTGCTCCACCGCCGACTCATAATCCTCTTTCTCATCCTATCAACCGCTTGCAACACGATTTTAGTTATGCCAATACATATGCGGATGTTACTCCTCACGTGGGTCCACTTGTACCGGTGCATGCTCCTACTCCACCTTCCGATCAGGATCTCTTGGTCATTATGCGGCAATTGCCAAGTCTACCTCCCGTACTCATACAGTCGCGATTAATGATAAGTGTAGGGTGGTTGATAATATGGTTGTCCCGCCGTACGATGAGGAAGTGGCTTCTATTACGAGTGTTCTTACTCCTCTTGATTTCACCCTCATGGGCCCCACATTGGCAAAGGAACTTCCTGATGGCCTACTCAAATCCTCGAAACCGTACAAGGCACCAACCTCTAAAGTCCTGATGCCCTATCCTTCAAAAATATATTTTGAAGAGTGGTTACTTATGGACGTGATCCGAGAATTGGTCGAACAAGTTTATATGGAGGAAAGGAGCAATGAAGAGGAGGTTGGCTATATTGAGGAATGTTGTGAGGATGATGAGCCCCTTGTTCATAACGACGAGTTCATTGAGTTTCAATGTACCAATGCCTTGAGAGAAGGAGATTATGATTGTGTTGTTGAGGGCAACGACAAAATTTTGGCAGGGGAGGTGAAGATTGTTGATGACAGGTTGGGAGTCGATCCCATTGATAAGCTTGAAGAGTATTATGAGGGGGTCGGTGAATTGTTTGAGTTAGTCTCCAATGAGGCCGAGAGGAGGCACAATCCCGAGCCCAAGTCTCCTCTTTCTCCCCCCAAGCATGTATATTTGGAGGAAGAGGAGAGAAATTCGATTATCATCTTTGCAAATCCAAACCGAGAGAAAGAGGAGGGGTCGATTGAAGCGATTAAAGTTCATAAGGGGAGATTGGTTGGAAACTCGGAGTTATTAAGGGGATTATCCCTTGGACTTATTTGCATAAACTCGTCTTGGAGGATGATGCCAAACCTCCTCGAGAATTCCAAAGGCATTTGAATCCAAATTTTAAGGAGATAGTGGAAGACAAGAAATTGATGGAGGACGAAAAAGGAAAGTTGTTGGCCACAAGGGCTAAAATGGGAGGGAGGATGTTGATCGAGTTTAAAAAGTTAAATGCGACCACCAAGAAAGATCGTTTGCCTCCCCCGTTTATCGACCACATGTTGGAAAAGTTAGCCGGTCATTACTCCTTTTTGCTTTTTTGATGAGTCATCGGGTCACTTCAAAACAACAATCCCACCCAAGGATCTATCCATGACGACTCCTACTTGCCTGTTTGGAACACTAGCTGGCCATTATTCATATTGGTTTCTAGATGAGTTGTCGGGCCATTTCAAAACCATCATTCCTCCCAAATATCGAGCCAATATGACATTTGGATTGGTTTCTTCTCAATGTTTTTTACTTGGGCTATGCGATGCCCCAAGAACATTCCAAAGAGTGGACCCTCCCGACAAGGAGGATATTGTTTTGGTGGATCATCCCGTTCTCTTTCCTCCATGACCAAAAAGGGAGTTCGTCAAGATAGTGACGTAAAACAAGCGCTTCTTGGGAGGTAACCCATGTTCTATTCGTTTATTTCTTTTATTTTTACATTTTTTCTTTCTTTCTTTCTTTATTATTATAAAAATCCAGAAACATTCGAAAATTTTAAAAAAAAAATTGTGTTGTCTCTTAGTCCTTTTTAACCCTTGTTTTGTTTTGTTTTGATTTATGTACATATTTTCTCGTATTTTTGATTTTTGTGTGGTTTTCTTTTATAGTGTTTTGTTTCCCGACTCCAACCTCTGCAAACTTGATAAGCTAGTAGCGTTCATGGAGCCGGGAGAAACATGTCATGCTCAATTTTTGCTTGGATTGCTTGGATGGTTCAGTGGACCCCACCGAGCTCGACCCAAACTCGCTCGGTTTAGGAAGCTTCTATTTCACCCTCTTTTTACTTGTTTTTCATTAAAATTCAATTGTTTTGCATGTAATTGTTGTGTTTTTTCTTGTGATTATAGTTAGAGTTTAGCATCGTTTCTAGTACTATCGAGTCATTTTTCATTAGGTTTTAAGACTTTTTCTCGTCAATTTTCTTTTTGGCTTAAAGTGTACGAAGTGTGAGGTGTTTGTGCTATTTTTGTATTTTTAAGTTTGAATTCTTATTTTGTAGGTGGCCAAAAGGATTATATTCACTCGGCGGATGTTTGGGACCAGAAAACGAGAAATTTGAGCCGAAAGCATCCAGGATCGACCGAAAAGCCCCAAATCGACTGGTGGTCGATCGACTGGTCACGGATCGACTGAACGAGCTCCAAATCGACTGCTGGGCAGTAGCCAATGTCTTGCAAGCAAAGCAGTCGATCGACTGGCAGTCGATCGACACCCCCTGTAGTCGATCGACTGCAACACTGAGGGCTGCGGGAATTTTGGTGTTTTTAACATTTTTGCCCCTACAAACAACTATATAAAGCCCACACCTTTCACCATTGAAGAAACAACTCCCCTCCCAACCCAAGCTAGGGTTTGGGATCAAAATTACTCTCAAGCTCTTGGATAATTTTCTTTCTCCTTAAGTTTCAGATTCAATTTCAAGCTTTGATGTAATTTATTTTCTAGATTTAAATTTACTTTCATGTTTGTCCTTGATTTTGTAAGCCTAAGAAGAACCCAAATACTCCTTTGGATTGTTACTTTTGATTGCAATTACATTCAAGCTTTGTTTCATTTCTTAAATAAAAAAAATCATTTTGTTAGAAGAGTTTTCGTGGTGTTGAAATATATCAACGGGTTCTTGGCTCGGTATTATCGGATTTCGAATCGAATGTAAGATTCAACGTGTTTCAAGCTTGGAAAATAAAGGAAAATGAAAATAAATCAATTAAACTAACTAAACTAAGCTAAGAAATGAAATAACAAGTTGGTCGAATGCCTCGTCGTGTGCCTCAAATAGAAAATACTGGGATTTTGAGATTATTGTGGGAAGGTTTGGTGTTTGTACTTTCTAAAAGCGAGTGGGTGAAGCCCATTGACTTGGTGCCCAAGACGAGCGGCTTGTTAGTTCTTGAGGATGAAAAAGGAGAGTTGTTGGCAACGAGGGCTACTACGGGTTGGAGGACGTTGATCGATTGTAAGAAGTTAAATGTGTCTACAAAGAGAGATCATTCCCCTCCCCCATTTTTCGATAAAAGGTTGAACAAGTTAGCCGACCAATATTCCTTTTGTTTTCTTGATGAGTCGTCGGGGCACTTCAAAACCACAATTCCACCCAAGGACCTAGCCGAGACGAGCTTCAAATGCCCATTTGGAACATTTACTCTTTGGCGGATCTTATTTGAGCTATGCAATGCGCCAAGGACGTTCCAAAGAGTGTATCCTCCCGACAAGGAGGAGATTGTGTTGGTGGACCCTCCCGTTATCTTTCCACCTTGACCAAAAGGGAGTACGTCTAGCTAATGATGTAAAACAAGCACTTCTTGGGAGGCAACCCAAGTTCTTCTCGTTTATTCCTTTCTTATTTTCTTATTCTATTACTTTTGAACCTTTGGTTTCGTTTTATGTACATACTTTATTATGTTTTTGATTTTGTGTGATTTTCTTTTCTAGGTTTTGTTTACCGACTTCAACCTTGGACGATTGATAAAAGTGGTAGCGTTCATGGAGTCGGGAGATACTAGCCATGCTCGATGTTCACTCCGATTGCTTAGATGCTTAGGTGGACCCCACCGAGCTCGACCTAAACTCGCTCGATTGAGGAAGTTTCTACTCACCCTCCATTTACTTGATTTTCATTAAAATGCGATAAGGGTATTGCATGGTTTAAGTCTGGGGTGGGTAGATTGTTAGGGTCCGGGTGTCGAAAAACATGTTTTATTGTTCTTAACTCGAGCCTGTGCGAAGTGACGCATTCTTAGCGAAGTGACGCTTACTATTTGCGCATTTATATGGTTGAGTCGATTTTTGTGTTATTTGTGTCTTTATTACATTGTTGAACAACCCCACATACTTGGAAGTTTGAAAAGTTTACTTGTCGGGTTTTTACATGTTTATGGCCTCTTGTGTGAAGGGTTGAATTTTTGTGCTTCGTCCAAAACCCGCCTATATATATATAATCAACATTTACTCGTGAAAAGATTGCAAAGCTCTAAAGTCTCTTTTCATTTTGCTCCCAAATTTGGTGCAAACTAGTGAGTAGCCTTGTGTGATTTATCGACTTGCTTGCATTTTTATGGAAATTGCATTGAGGAGGTTTGATTTTGCTCGTACGTGATTGAATTCGGAAATGACCTCGAGGCACATATATCACCCTTATCCCGGCCATATCCATATATTTAAGCTAATTTAAAAGTCCTAAACGAGCCCCCTTGAGCCTATGTCCCATTTCTTGTTAGCCGAGCTCGATTTTAGCTCTTGTATCTTCGTAATTTATGAGGTGGGAGAGTTTATTGTTAGTTGACGAGAGATGTGTGGGAAATAAATTGTGGGTCTCGGGTTTTGAGTTGCTTAATTCAAATAAAAAAAGAATAATAAAACTCCAACATAAATCACGAAAAGTGATAAAGCGTGCGTTCACGTGAAAAGGCTAATTCTAGTAAAAAGAAGCAAATTCATAAAGCTTCTAAGTGTTGTGAAATAAAAGTCGGGAAAGAGTGTGTAAAAAGGGTTTCGATTGAGAGTTTGGTGACTTGGGAAGGGTGAAGCGATCATAAGCTTCGGGTTTTAAAAATTAAGATTTTGTGTGTTATTGATCGCGTTTGATCGTGTGTTAGCCACTATATCCAAATATTACTTACCTTACCAAAGAGCCAACATTACAACCCATAATAAAGACCTCTTTCGATTCCTATATGGTCATGTACTATGAGCAATTTTGAGCGTCCGACTTGTGAAATCTTGACAAGGTGCATGTATTGACTGACTCGAGCGTAAACACATCCTATATACTAAACACTTGAGCGAATCGAGCGAACACTCTCAAATTTCATTTGTGAGGAAGTTATCGATTTGGCTTGCATTGAGAAAGAGTAATACGAGCAATGCTTGACGATAACGAGTTTATGTTGATACTTCCATCATATCAATAAGGATAAGCACAAGGGTTTCTCTTCTTACATAAGGTTCATTGCATGTACACTCTTGATTCTTTTCGTTGTTCGAGGACGAACAAACCGATAAGTGTGGGGTAGTTATTTTGCATGTAATTTTTGTGTTTTTCCTTGTGTTTTTAGTTAGAGTTTAGCGTCATTTCTAGTAGTATCGAGTCGTTTTTCATTAGGTTTTAAGACTTTTTTGGATTTTTAAGTTTGAATTCTTCTTTTGTAGGTGGCCAAAAGGATTATATTCACTCGGCGGACGTTTTGGACCAGAAAACGAGAAATTCGAGCCGAAAGCATCAGGATCGACTGAAAAGCCCCAAATCGACTGGTCACGGATCGACTGAACGAGCTCCAAATCGACTGTCGGGTAATAGCCAACGTCTTGCAAGCAGAGCATTCGATCGACTGCTCTTCAGTCGATCGACTGGCAGTCGATCGACACCCCCTGCAGTCGATCGACTGCAACGCTGAGGGCTGTGGGAATTTTGGTGTTTTTGACATTTTTGCCCCTACAAACAACTATATAAAGCCCACACCTTGCACCATTGAAGAAATAACTCCCCTCCCAACCCAAGCTAGGGATTGAGATAAAAATTACTCTCAAGCTCTTGGTTAATTTTCTCTTTCTTCAGGTTTTAGATTCAGTTTCAAGCTTTGATGTAATTTCTTTTCTAGATTTAGATTTACTTTCATGTTTGGCCTTGGGTTTGTAAGCCTAATAAGAATCCAAATACTCCTTTGGATTGTTATTTTTTATTTCAATTACATTCAAGCTTTGTTTCATTTCTTAATTCAAGTAAGTTTTCTTTCAATTTAATGTTTTATGCTTTAATTCCATGTTTTGTTTTTCATTCCCATGCTTGTTCTTCATGTTTTGCTTTTTGCCTTAGCACCTTGATTTATTGTTAGTTCTTAAGAATTGGATATGGAATCTAGATGAGTGACACATCTAGATCATAGATCAACTCTTAGATCATCTTGATTTTGAGTTGTTCTTGTGCTTTATTTGTAATTTAATTTCCATGCATAGTTTTAGGTTAAATCTTAGATCTACACTTTGATGCTTGTTATTTTTATTAAAGTTTTAAACTTTCATGTCAACTTTTCTTGCTCTTTATATCCATGCTTTCAATTTTTGCTTATTTTCATTACTTAGGATTTTATGCATAGCTGTACCTTGTGCATGCATGCTTGTACTTGGTGAAACAATGCTTGTTTTTACTTGTTTTTATTATTTGCTTGCATTTTTTATTTGAGGCACACGACGAGGCATTCGACCAACTTACTATTTCGTTTCTTAGCTTAGATTAGTTTAGTTAGTTTAATTGCTTTATTTTCATTTTCCTTTATTTTCCAAGCTTGAAACACATTGAATCCTTCAATTGAATCAAATTCTGATAATACCAAGCCATGAACCCGTTGAAATACCTTCAACACCACTAAAACTATTCTAACAGCAATGAGGGCATTGCATGGTTTAAGTGTGGGGTGGGTAGGTGGCTAGGGTCCGTGTGTCACAAAGCATGATTTGTCTTTCTTAACTCGAGCCTTGGTGAAGCGACGCATTCTTGGCGAAGTGACGCTTACTAATTGCGCATTTATATGGTTGAGTCATTTTTTTTGTTTCTTTTGTGTCTTTATTACATTGTTGAGAAATCACCATATACTTGGAAGTTTGAATAGTTTACTTGTCGGGTTTTTACATGTTTATGCTCTCTTGCAAGGAGTTGAATTTTTGTGTTTCGTCCAAAATCGCCTACATATATATAATCAACATTTACTCATGAAAAGATTGGAAAGATCTAAAAGCTCTTTTGATTTTGTTTTCCAAAACCCGGTGCAAACTAGTGAGTAGCCTTGTGTGAATTATCGGCATGATTGCATTTCTTAAGGAAATTGCATTCAGGTGGTTTGATTTTGCTCGTACATGATTGAATTTGAGAATGACCTCGAGGCACATATATCACCCTTATTCTGGACATATCCATATATATAAGCTACTTAAATATCCCAAATGATCCCCCTTGAGCCTATACCCCGTTTCTTGTTAGCCGAGCTCGATTTTAGCTCTTATATCTTCATAAATTATGAGGTGAGAGTGTATGTTGTTAGTTGACTAGATAACAAGCAATGCTTGACGATAACGAGTTTATGTTGATACTTTCATCATATTAAACAGGGTTAGCACACAGATTTTTCTTTTTGCATAATGTTCATTGCATGTACATTCTCGATTCTTTTCGTTGTTCGAGGAAGAACAAACCGATAAGTGTTGGGTGGTTGTTTTGCATGTAATTGTGGCATTTCCCTTACGTTTTTAAGTCGGGTTTTATATTGCTTTTAGCCGTTTTTGAGTCGATTCGTTAAGTTATTAGGTTGTTTCTCTCGTTTTATTATTTTTCGTGTTTCTTTTTGATTTTATACTTAATTGGGTTAAATGGATTTAATTAATTTGAGTTTTGGTGTAATTCTTGGGTTTTTATGTACAAAATTCTCATTTAATAGCTGGCTCAATGATTTAAATTCAAACTAAGGCATTGAGGACCAAATTTCAAGCCAAGTCGTGCCAAGATGTGCCAAAAGTTTTGCCAAGAATAAGCTCCAAAATGCCAAAACTTTATTGAATGCTCGCCAAGGCAAGCCATAATTCATGCCAAGGCATGGCGCATGTCAACTTTGACGCCGAATTTCGCGCCAGCACGGCCGCCTGTACGCGCCTGCGCGCAGCGTCCGGCAGTGCCCGCACCCCGCGCGCACCTCCTGCCCGCACCCGCCCGCAAGATAGCGTCCGACGCTTGCCAACATCGTCACCAAATCCCACGCCACAACTGGCGCACGCCACGCCCGGTGCTTTCCCATCCACACACCACATCATGCCAGGCTGCGCCACTTCTCACGCCTGCCAGCTGCCAGCCACCACGCCCAAGTCCCAGCCGCCCAGCGCCTACCTGCCGAGCCAAGCATGCCTAGGCTCGGCCATTGCCGAGCCACCTCGAGCCAAATCGAGCCAAACCAAGCCCAGGGTCGAGCCAAGTGGCTAGGAAGGTCAACATGGGTCAATTTTGGTCAAACCCATGAATTTCAAGCCTTAAAGCCCAATTTGTTCAATTTAACCCCAATTAAACCTATTATAAATAGAACCCAACTCTCATTGTGTAAATCCACCTCCTCCAACCCATGATTGGGTTTGGGACTAAATTTCTCTCTCTAGATTTAGATTTAATTTCAAGCATTTCCTCGGGTTTGTAAGCTCAAGAAGAATTCAAGTACTCCCTTGGATTTTATTTTGTTTCAATTTCATTCAAGATTTGGATTCTCTTTTTAGTTCAAGTAAGCTTTCTTTTAATTTCATTCTTTTCTTAAACTTCACACTTTGCCTTCAATTTATGGTTTTAGCTCTAGCTCTTAGATTAATTATTAGATCTTGTGAATCGTCCATGGAATCTATGTGAGTGACACACCTTGATCATAGATCGAGTCCTTGATCGTCTTTATTTTGAGTATTTCGTGCTTGTTATTTAGTTTTCATGCTTGTTTTTCATTTATGAATTTTGCCTTACTTCATAGATTTCTTGTTAGATCTTTTGAATCGTCCATGGAATCTAGGTGAGTGACACACCAAGATCATAGATCGAGTCCTTGATCATTTTTTTAAGTCTTTCATATGCTTTATTTTGGTTTTTATTTTCATGCATTATTTTATGTTAAATCCTAGATCTACTCTTCGTTTCTTGTTATTTTTCAAAAAGATTAAAAATTTAGCGTCAACTTTTATTGCTCTTTCTATTAGCTCCTTCAATTTTTGTTAATTTGCATTATTTAGATTTTTATGTTCATGCAAACATAGTTGTACCTTAGGTTGATTTAGTTGTACTTGGTGAAACTTTTCTTGTACTTGCTTGTTTTCATTATTGCTTTGCACTTTCAATTTTGGCAAACACTCGAGGCATCCGACCAACTTTCATTTTACTTTTCTAGTTATTTTATTTTTATCATTTTCATTTTTTTTCATTTTCATTTATATTTCAAGCTAAGAAACCCTTGATTCTTACATTAGAATTGTATTCCGATAATACCAAGCCATATAACCCCTTGATATATTCATCACCAATAAAACTACTCTTTCACACTCTAGTTTAGAAATCTTCTCTGCAATGTTACGGTGTCAATTGTGGAGCGTTAAGTTGTTCCCGAGTCGTGTCTATCGAGGATAGATGTTATCGGCGGTCGGTGTTTGTACTTGGTCTCTTGTTAATCTCGATTAAACTAATCTACTCTACGAAAGAAATAGTCATTTGTTTTGGGTTGAGTTTTTAATACTAAAGCTTGAAAACACTAATTAAAAAAAAGGGGAATGAGTATTGAAAGCTTGCTTGAAATTAACTAATTTAATTGAAACTAATTAAACCCTAAGTAAAGGAGTTAAGTAAATTAAAACTACTAAACTAAAGAAAGCTTTTAAATATTGAGAGATGAAATGGAGGAAACAACAAATCCTTGAAATTTAAGAAAAAGTCAAAGAACATTAAATGTGAATAAGTGAAATTTATCAAAGAGGAACGCCCCTTATGACTTTCAAACACCAAATGTTTGTTAGCTAAAAGGGGTAAAAAAGCTTCAAAGTACAAGCTTCAATGGAGTTCTATGCAAGAAGAAGTTTAGAAAAATCTAGAAGATGGAATTGAGAAATTGAAAATGCTAGGAAAAGAATACAAACTAAAACTTAACAACCAACACCAAAGCAATTAAACAACACAAGAATAACACATAATATGAAGGGGGAAGATTACTACCAATATTACTCCAAACAACCTCCAAGGACTGTTACAATGTTCAAATATAGAAAGCAACTTCAACACAACAAAAACCACAAATGAGAAAATGTCACCTTCTCCCACACTTGATATGAAAATCTAACTAAAACTAACTAAACTAAGCTAAGGATTATAATCTAAGGCTTTAAAGCAATGGAATAGTAAAAGCTTGGAAGATATTGAAGGAGTTCAAAAATCCACCAAGGAAGGATAAGGTTGGTGAGAAAGGGTGGGGGTTTATATAAGGGCTACAGGGGAAAAATCATCATAATAGGACAAAAATCCCGAAATCTCCTGCGTCGCAGTCGATCATTTGTAGCCCCGTCGATCGACTGTTTCATCCTCAAATGACCCAGTCACTACCGAGCAGTCGAGCTGGGCCGGGTCAGTCAATCGACTAGACTAGCAGTCAATCGACTGCATGCCAGTCGATTGACTGGCATGGCTGCTCCCGACTCGGTTTTCTTGTTTACCGCTCCAGACATCCGTTGGTAGTCATTCCTTGTTCGCGCTATGTTTACTTGATTATATTTGTTTGTCCGTTCTATAGCGAGTCGAATGGAATGCCCTAAGCATGCGTGGGTCCCGCTTGGTCATTCTACGGCCAAAAATATAAAAACGAGTGAAGAACTATGAAAATCTAATAAAAATGGCGCAAATGCTACAAAAACCTAAAACTAGAAAAATAGGCCTAATCGACTCCTAATACCCATAAATGCAAAAGGCACTTGCAAACGTGACACAAAAAAGTAATAAAAACACGTACAAAAATGTGCAAATCACTAAGAAAATTCATTATTTTGCACAGTTAATTGCTCAATTTTGACTTGATGACGAATGGTCTCAGCTTCTTGATCTTGCTGTCTCACCAAAAATTGATCATCTGGTTTATAGTCTCCATAGCTCGAGTAGTAGGGAATTGAGTCGGGAGGGACATAATATTCGTAGCTTGGATAGGAGGAATTAAAATCGGGTGGAGCATACGAGTCGTGATAATAAGGTGATGCGGAGGGAGTGTATGAAGGTTCAAAACCTGGATTATAGTGAACGGGTGAAGCATATGGATCATCGTGGCTCGAATAGTTCTAGATGGAGACAACTTTCTCCTGTGGATCTACATAAAATGTCACTGTGCATGCATTCACCAGATGTCCCATTGCTCCACAACGACTACATACTTCGTTAGCCTTTTTATGATTTGTTTTCTCGGCTTTTAAGGCTGCCATCTCCTTGGCCAATTCCTTGAGCCTCTGGTCGTTGTGTCTCGAATTGTATGAATTTGAAGATGGGTCCTATTCAGGCGAATAGAACTCTCCCATGAACCCATCGTACACTTCCTCCCATGTTTGCAAGGAGTCGGGCTCCAAATAATTCAACCATTTCCTTGCCCAATCCTTTAGTGCATAATGGAAGAGTCGCATTCTCACTTGATCCCTTGTTAGGCCATAGAGAGGGAAAGTCCGGGTGATGTCCTCGTATTTTTAGATGAATTGCACCAGATCCTCACTCGGATGCACATAAAAAATCGGGATTTGCTCTATGTAGAAACTGTCAAGATCGTAATCCCTCATCTTGGAGCTCAATGGAATGGCCGGTCAATAGCCACGCCAATCGGACGGAGGTGCACCTTTGTCATACGATGCATACCCTCGATAGAGAGACATTTATTTTATATATTTTTTTTATATGTTTTTTTATGGGTCGCTGAATCTCAAGCTTCAAGAGATGTACCTTGGATACACAACACTCAATGCACAAGATTAAACGTACCGGTGGAAAATAACAAAAATGAAACAAAAGGAAAAATCATAAATAAATACTAAAGATAAATGAAACTAATAAAAACACGAACAAAGATCACGAAGAGCAAACACAATAATCACAACCTTTAGCCTTCCCCGACAACGGCTCCAAAATTTTGATTCGAACTTTCCGCACCTATTTTTATCAATAACTTTGTCAAAGCTTGAAAGCTCGCTCGCAAGAGTATGAGTTCGCTTGTAGGTTGGCAAGTTTAACCGATTCGAATCTCTCGAGGAAAACTAATCGGAGGTTCTTTTTGTGTTTGATTTCACAAATAAGAAAATAACAAGAAAAAACTATTATAAAAACTTCGAATCATTATGTTGATTTAAACGAAGAACTAAGAAATCAAGATTTTGAAAAGATTTAAGAAAACATGGGTCTAGTGCTTTAGAATCATCTCCACGACCACTTGGGCATTTCATCGAACACCTTACCTACAAGCTAGGGTTCTCATTACCATCTTGTAGATTTGGTACCCAAAAAATCCAATTGATGGTTCTAAATGATTTTAGGCTCTAGACCCATAAGATCTAGCCAACAATCATCATCAATCTCATCATCACAAACTCAACACATCCAAATAAACAATTTATCATAAAATGTGTGTGTGTGTGTGTGTGGGGGGGGGGGGGGGGGGGTTGAAAGATTGAATTATTCTAAGAAGATCAATTAAACAATTAAAGCAAGAGAAACTAAAGACTTACTAATTATCGAAGATGAAAAGTAACAGCATTCAATCGAGAAATCCTCAAACTAAAGCTAATCTAAACTAACTAAGAACTATTCTACTTTATCTAAAAACTAGAAATTCAAAAGTAGAAATTATGAAAAGTATCTAAAGAAATTAAAGAACACTCTTAGGGATTGTCAGCCCCTAAGAGGTCTTAGAACCATAGGAATAATAATAGTTGTGTTAAAAACGAATTTAAGAGGGGTTTATATAGTTTACAAAACTTGGACATGGTGGGTAATGTTTTTACACATTCTCGGAACCCTAAAAGGTTATTTTTGGAAAGAAACTTATTTTCCAAGTTTTTGTAAACTATATAAACCCCTCTTAAATTCGTTTTTAACACAACTATTATTATTCCTAGGGTTCTAAGGTTCCGAAGTTTACGAGATGCAGAGAGAGCCCATTTTCATTGCCTGTTACATAGATACAAGATCGAGATTGAAGATCCAAGTTTACGAGTTCTAAAGCTCCTTCCTATCATTCGTGATTTGTTCTTCAACCGAGATCCACTTCTTTTATCCGGAATAGCTGGAGATTTACTGCTTTTACTAGATCTAATAAGTACTCTCAACCTTTTTAATTGCTTTCTAAATTAATTCTCCGTTAATTGCTTTTAGATAATTTGTTCTTTATTTTTAGATCTTGAACTTTTGATGCTTGATACTTTGGGTTTCTTAGATAATATAGTTCATAATATTTCATCTTTTAATTTCATTTCTTTCATTCATGCTTGATAATCCTATTAATAGTCTGGTTCTTAAATCTTTAATTGCTCTTTAATTTCTCAAACCCTAATTTATTGCCGTTATTAATTAAGCTTGTTAAATTCTAGTATTAAATAATTTAAAATAATTAGTTCAAGTTAATTAGTTTTAATTAATTGATCTTGTTTTTCAATTCTTAGTTTATAAATAAAAAAACCCAATTATAATTGTTCGTGTGTGACTTTATGGTTAAACAAACATCCAAGATTCCGGTTGTTTGTTCTTTGAGAATCGACTCGGTTTAAACTTACCAACCTACAAGTAAACTCGTACTCTTTCGAGCGGACTTAAACGTTTGACAAACCTATTTATAAAAGTAGGTATGGAAAGTCTGAATAAAAATCTTGGCGTTGTTGCCGGGGAACAAAGGAAAGGTTTTTAAGATGTTTGTTAGCATTACTTTTTGTTTATCCGTCTATTTTTATAATTGAACTTAGGACAAGTTTTGCCATTCGGTATGTTTGATTGTTGTTGAGGGCCTCCAGGGTTGACGATCACTTCGACCAGAGCTTGCACCATTAATTGAAAACATTCATCATTCTAATCAAGCAAGACCAAAGCCTATTTCCGTTCCTGCAAATGATTCTTCCATCACTATTGATTTTGTTTGTGACAAGATTCTTGAAACAATGTTAAGAAGAGCGAATTCTATTCATCCTGAGAACGTCGGTGATGCGCGACCCAGAGCAAATTGGCAACACGATAGGGGAAATTATGGTAGTGAGCCAATTCATTTGAGAGGTCCAGTACAGCCCAGAGCTTATTGGGAAGAACTCCAACAGAATATGGAGAACAGATATGAAGACAGAGATGGAGACAAAGAGGGAGCGAGAGATGATCGGCGCAATGAATGTGCTGACAATTACGATAGACCACCCTCCAGAAATGGACGTGTGGATGACTGGCTAAACAACCAGAATGACCATTATAATTTTGATGAGAGGTATTACAATGAGTAAAATTATGAGAGGCCTATGACAGAGATAGAGCCCCACGGCGCGCACCAGAGCCTTGACAGCGTGATTTCGCATGCCCACAGATTGGCCCCTACAGTTTTGCTAATGGGACAAATTGCCAGAGATGTTGAGTTAAAACCACACTAAATTAACTAGCTTCCGACTTTCCATGTTCTTGCTCATGAAGACCCATTGGCGTTTATGCGGGAGTTTTATGCCAAAGTTAGTAGACTTCCGGCCATGGGACTCTATAGTGATGAGTTACAAATGATATGTTTTCCGAGCTGCCTGAAAGATAAAGCAAAATCTTGGCTTCTCTCTCTCGAGCCAAGATCACTAACGGACTGGGATATGATTTATGAGAAATTTTTGAACCAGTATTATTCAGCCTAGACGACGGGGCAACTTAGGAGGCAAATCGCGAATTTTAATCAACAATATGGGGAGTTATTCCACGAAGCGTGGGAGCGCTACAAGGCACTTTTGCAAGCATGTGCACATCACAACAATTCCCCTGGTATGGTTAATCATTCTTTGTATGAAGGGTTGTCTTCAATATACAAAAGTCAAGTTGAGATAGCATCCGGAGGAGGTTTTGGAGAGTTGACTGCTTCAGACGCTAAGAAGGTATTGGAGAAGATGAGCGATAAAACCAAGCAAAAGAACTCTCAGCCCCGAAAATTAAAAGTTAATGAAGTTTATGTAACGGCGAAAGAAGAAGACAAGAGTTTTGAAGAAATGGCCAAAGAGATGGCAGCTCTAAAGGCCGAGCTAGCATCTTCGAAAAAGGCGAATGAAGTATGTGCTCGATGTGGAGCGCCGGGGCATTTGGCGAATGTGTGCACGGTGACATTTGACGAAGAGCAATAGGAGAAAGTTAACGTCGTTCAGAACTATCAGAACCAACCACCTAATCCCATCCAGAAATATACAAAGAATTATAATCCTTACTCGAACACATATAATCTGAGGTGGCGTGATCACCCGAATCTCAAGTGTGGTCCTGGGAATCTGAATCATGTGTCGGACCCTCCGCAAACTGATCCACAATACTTGCCCACACCCCCACCTAGCAATTTTCTGATGAAGGGGAAAGCACCTACTCCAGTGCAACCAAACGATCAGTTGTTAGTTTGGCAGCAAAACCAGGTTACCGAGACCATTCATAATCAAGACGGACTTACACAAGTGAGTGTACAAGTAAATGATCTTAAAGTGTAGGTAAATGATCTTACTAAAAGAAATCTTGACCATTCTAAGAGCTTGAAGAATATTGAGGCTTTGATGGGTCAATTGGCGGCCTCTATGGCGAAATTGTTGAATGAGAAGGGGAAACTTCTGAGTCAAGCGGAACAGGCCAATGTTGTTCATGTCCTTCGAAGTGGAAAAACAATTGATAATGTAATAGTAGATCAAGATGAAAAAGAGGTAGAGGTGACCAATATTCCGACGTCGGCTAAATCGAAAGAAGACATACCTAAGCCGTTGGACCAGATGCACGAGTCACCAAATCGTTTTGTCCCGGGGTCCATTAAGAGGACAACTGAACCAAGACACCACTCAGACGCCAGTTGACGACCCCAGCCAGTCATCGAAAGCAAAGATAAAGAAGTTACGGACCATGAATCAAGATGCAGTCCCTTTTCCCAGTCTCCTACGACCACCAAAGGACAATAAAAAAATTCATGGAACATTACAATTTGCTGAAAAATGTTAATATCAACCTTCCTCTATTAGATGTGATCAAGACAATGCCAGCTTATGTGAAATATTTCAAAGAGCTTGCATCGAGAGATAAATATTTAGAGGCAAACCAACAAGTGGCATTGACGAAAGAAGTTAGTTCAATTTTCAAGAAACCATTGCCACCCAAGAAAAAAGATCTTGGGCATTTCTTTATCACTATTTCACTCGGGAATGGGCAAACAACAAGGGGGATGCTTGATCTTGGCGCCAAAATTAATTTGATGCCATATTCTCTCTTTTGGGAATTTGATCTTGATATGATGGATCCAACCACCATCTGGATCAATTTGGAAGATCAATCTATTAGACAACCTTTGAGTCTTCTTGAAGACGTTTAGGTGCAAGTTGGTGAACTAGTGGTTCCGATCGATTTTGTTATTCTAGATATTGGAGAGGTGTCGAGTGGAAGCACGGAGCACACTATTTTGTTAGGACTGTCATTTATGTCTACTTCCCATACATTGATCGACGTACATAAAGGGAGGATGACTACGTTAATTTTAGGTGAATCAGTGACGTTTTCGCTTAAATATATCCATAACACTCCTTCTTCATTCATGAGAGATGAGTGCTCATTTGTTGATCTAATTGTGTCTTGCGTTCACAATCTTAAAGGTATTACTATTCTACACGAGTCAGGCATCGAGGACGATGAGGAATTTTTAAGTGGGGAGGAGGTGTCCAAATTACTTGGAATCGATTTAGGTGAAATCATAGAGGAATTTGAAGATTTTGATGTTGAATTGTGCGAGATGATTAACGCACCTGAGCTCGAGCTAAAAGTGGAGTTGAAACCACTACCAATCAATTTAAAGTACGTTTTTCTCGAGCCTAACAAAACAAAACTCTTCATCATATACTCAGCATTGACGGAAGATGAGGAAAGAGAGCTGATTTTGGTGTTGAAAAAGTATAAAGAATCTATAAGATGGAGCTCAGCGACATCAAAGGGATTAGTCCCGTTACTTGCATGCACCGGATTGAGCTTGAACCTGATGCGAGGCCGGTAAGAGACAGCCAGTGAAGACTAACGCCAAAACTTTATGAGGTGGTCAAGAAAGAGATCTTAAAACTGATGGAAGAGGAAATTATTATTGCAATCGCCGGCAGTAAATGGGTGAGCCCAGTGCATGTGGTTCTGAATAAAGAGGGGATTACCATAGTCAAAAATAAAAAAGGCGAGATAGTCCCGACGCGACTAACAACTGGGTGGCGCATGTGCATTGATTATAGAAAGCTTAATGCTGCCACTAGAAAAGATCACTTTCTATTGCAGTTCATTGACCAACTTCTTGACAAACTTGCTGGACACGGATTTTATTGCTTCTTAGATGGACTTTCAGGCTATTATCAAGTGGTTATCTCTCGGAGGACCAGAGCAAGATGATGTTTATGTGCCCCTTTGGCACGTTTGCTTTCCGGAGAATGCCGTCCGGCCTATGCAACGCCCCATCAATATTCCAAAGATGCATGCTATCCATTTTCACTGATTTTATCGACGACTTCCTTGAGTTATTTATGGATGACTTTCGATTTTTGGTTCATCTTTTGACAATTTCTTATCTAATTTGTCTGGGTGTTAGAGTGTTGTATTGAAAAGAGTCTTACATTGAGTTGGAAGAAATCCGATTTTATGGTCAAGAGTGGTACCGTGTTGGGTCATGTTATTTCTAAAAAGGGTTTGGAAGTGGATAAATCTAAAATTGATGTAATTGAAACTATTCCTCTCCCTCGTGATGTTAAAGGTGTACGATGTTTTCTTGGACATGCGGGTTTCTATAGGCAATTCATAAAAGATTTTTCAAAGATTAGTCGCCCGTTGTGTAAACTATTGACTCTAAATACTCCTTTTGTGTTTGGTGAAGCTTGCATGGATGCATTTAACTTACTTAAAGAAAATCTTGCATCAGCACCTTTTGTTGTTGCCCCGGATTGGACCCTACCATTTAAAATCATGTGTGATGCGTCTAATGAGGCTGTGGGGTCCGTTTTAAGATGAGAAGAAGGATTCTACTTTTCAAGTCAACGGACACAGTGTGAAACTCTATTGTGACTGGAAGATAACAAGCCAAGACCATGTAGTGATGGAGTTTGTAGATCCACCTTCGACTGAAAATTAATCACTAGAGTTCTCGTCAAGCAAGCGATGTTAAACGATGCGCTTCTTGGGAGGCAACCCAAGCGTTTGTAACCTTTTCCTTTCTCTTTTATTTTTATTTTGACTTTTTCTTTCTTTTGTGTCATGTATATATGTTGTTTGATTTAGTTAATTTATGTGGTACGTTTATGCGTGTGTCGATGTGCAGAAATAATGAGAATTTTGGCAAATTTGCAGACCTAGCGGTAGCTATTACCGTTAATCCCATCGTTAGCGTCTTCCCTAGGCTTAACGATGAAGATCGACCGTTAAACCTACCACTAACTGAAAACAGAGGGGTCTTAATGGTGGATTAGCGGTGGCTGCAACCTCTAAGGCCACCGCTAGCAGGAAACTAAGAGGTTTTACGATCACTTAGCGGTAGTTCAAACCGTTACGACTACCGTTAACCACGAACAGAGAGTTTTAAAGATGGACCTAGTGGTAGCCCACCGCTATAACTACCGCTAGTGTGTTTTTGGAGGTATTTACGACACAAGCCGACCATTAGCCCGAACCGCTAGCCACCTTCAGAGGCACTTAACGGTCCACCTAGCGGTAAGGGTTATCGCTAAGGCTACTGCTAGCGTGGTAAAAGTTGCGGATTTTTGGGATTTTATGGGCTGCGATTTTTATGGGATCTTTCCCACAAGGTAAGTTTTATAATGGTAAGTGTTTGGGCTAATTTTAGATTAATTAAAAGTCCAGATCTATTTCCTTTTGAGAGTCTTGTTTTGATTAGGTGAGCTTTGTTAAATCCTACCTTATTTAGATTTAGAGAGAATCTAGGACTCCGATTTTCCAGACCACTAATTCCTATATAAACCCCCTAGGTACTCCATTATTCATAAATCCTTCAAGCTCTTGCCACATCTTGATCACCTCCCTACACCAGATTTTATCATTAACCATGGTAGCAAGCTGAAGCGAATCCAGCTAACGCCTGCCAACTAAGAGCGTGGATGGTGAGTTGAACATTTTGTTTCCTCTTTTCAAAATTAAAATCAAGTAAAACATTGCGCGTCTACATTTTGAAAACAAGTTCACCCTCAAGAGAACGGGTTCACTGTATACTGGCAAGTTAAACTGAGTCGGTTCTCTCAAGGAGTGGATTAAGAGTCAACGAAGTTTATTATAACTAAAATCACAAATATAATACTAAACACACGATCAAAGGGATTTTTAGATTTGATTCATTGAAGCAGCTACAATTTAAAACTAATCTTACAAAAAGGGTGTCAACCTCGATGTAAGAATTTAATAACGGATTTAGACAACTAATTTATATGCTATTTAAAAAATTAAAACAAGGATTTCAACCACAAATTATCATTAAAGCATTTCATCGAGCATATGAAAGGCATTAGCGAAATACGATTCTAAATCACCAAACAAACCTTTAAATTATAATAATCGAAATCAACTAAATTACCCAACACAAAGCTTCGCATACAAACTAAATCATTCATAAGCATTCAACCTCAAAGACCCAATACTAATTTTCCAAACAAGATGTGTCAACATAAGATTCAAAACTTATTAATTAAAATAAATTCTAACAAGATTAATAACCAAACAAATAGCCAAACAAAACAAGATCAATACCAACTAGTTAACCAATGTAAAACAAGCGTAGAGCTAATCAAATGATTTCATTCTCCAAAACAAACTTATCATTCCAAACGAAATATCAAAATAAGAAATAAAAACTGAAATATTCACAACTACGAAATAGAAATGAGTTTAGATAATACTGAATTGGAACAGAAATACGATCACTAGAATGATGAAAGTTATGTCATCTCCAGCGATTCCGGAAAGAGATACTCTATGAAACAAATCTGGAAGCTTGTCATGAACTCCCGATTCCCACAATGAAAGATTACTACTGAACGATCGAACTCTATATTATTTTCTGTAAGGTCTCATATGAATTATTCTCTAAACCGAGTCCAAGAGAGAGATATGTCAAATCTCTCCCGGTAGGGTTGTGTTCTCTTTTTTGACATTCTCTCCCTTTTTAAGCTTCCAAAAACCCCTTCGTAACTGAAAGATCTTTCCAAATCTGATTTTGTAATGCTTGCATCCGGTCGGATGATCAAAAAGATCCGACCGGGCAGAAGTTTCTGCCAGCTAATTCGGTCGGATGTAAGATCCATCCGACCGGATAAGTGTCCTTGTGTCATATACAAGAATCATGACAAACACGTACGAATCAACCACCCCGTGCTTTATTGGTTTGTTCATCCTCGAACAAACGAAAAAATCAAAACCAAGTAAGTATGAAAGTAGTTGGATTAAAGAGTCATGTTGTGCATACAATATGGTTTTGCAAATATAAACACTTTTGTCGAAAACTCTTAAGATAAGCTCGTGTTACTTTTTCATCTCGAAATCAAAAGAATACGTCCTCACAAAAGGGAAATATATTATGGTGCACTCATTCGCTCGTGTTTTTCAAAAGGTAAGTGTATACGCTCGGATCAACATAAACATGCATTCAACGACTCGTGGAAATTAAAGACTCGTACATCGCATATGTGTGCACATTTAATTGAGAATCAGATTAGGACTTTCTAGGGTTGTAGTGTAGGCTCTTTGGTAGTGTATGTCATATATAAAGATGTGTGGCTAACTTGCGAACAAACGTAATCAATAACTCACTCAATCAAACATTTTTAAGCATAGAGCATAGTTTTGCTCCTCAATCCTACCAAAATAACCATGTACCATTATTTTTAGCCTTTTATAACTAAGGCTATTTCTAACCCCGAAATCCAAATATTTGCCTTTATAAATAGGCTTTATTCTTAACATCTAGATGCTCTTATGAACTTAAGCACCCTTAATTTCCACTCTCTTTTTCATCTTATCCTCTTCTTTTTTTAATATAACCTCACTAATTCCCACCCTGCAATCGTCAATCTCAATAGACCAAAAATAAACTCTCATCTCACAATCTTAACTGAAATAAGAGCTACAATGATGCTCATGGCTAAAAAGAGATGAAATAAAGGCTCAAAGGGGCTCATTAGGAATTTATAGTGGTTTTTATTTCTGAATATAGGCGGAAAACGGGTTTTATATGTGCCTATCGTCATTTCCAAAACCAAATGTACACATGCGACTTTAGAGACTTCTTAAAACACTTATCGAATCACAGCATGAAATGTTGATAAACACACAAGGCTCCTTACTAGGGTTTTATTCAAACTTTTGAAAACAAGGAGATCGAGTTTTAAAAGCTTCGCAAAATTGTTAACGACTAAGTGTTGTTTTAAATATATATATATATATAAGTAGGTTTTGAAAATTTTGCACTAAACAAGCTCAAAAGACTCCAACGATAGATCACACAATACATGATTTCGACAGGCAAGCCAGTACAAACACAAATAAGCATGGGAATGATTTCAACATACGTTAACATAAATAATTGGTCGGTCCGTACGTCATCACAAAAGAAAGACTCAAATAGAACTTTTTAACTGAAATGACTCAAACTATTCATGCATAAAAATACGGTCGACAGGCTACATAAGTAATCCGGTCGGATGTAGCCACTCATCCGGTCGGATGGTGCTACAATATGTTTGGGTCCGACTGAAATATATGCCCACATCCGGTCGGATGATAGGGACAGTAGCTTTTGTCCGGACCAGTCACCTGCACACATCCGACCAGATGGTGCTGGTAAGATGGAATCTGGATGGTTACCTGTAAGGATCTGATCGGATTCCCACCACCACCCCCCCCCACCCACCCCACCCACCCACCCACACAAAGAAATAAGCAAACTTCTGGTTGCTATCGTACGAATCGATATAAAGGGGGTAGGGAAAGTCGAAACATGCGAATAATCAAATAATTAGTACATACACTCATGCACAAAACGTCAAATAGAAACACCAACACCAAATAAAATGAGTCAAATAGAAGCAAATTACTAAAAAATGAAAGAAATATAAAAGTTCGAATAGAAAATGATACAAATGGGGCGTGGGCCCGCCTTTTGGTCCATGTCATCCGGAGGGGGAGGTGGGTAGTGATGCTCGATCCTCGTCAAGAGTTCGTCAATGGAGATGAGGTAAATGTGGTTTGCCTCGACATTGTTTTTCAACCTAGTGAGACACTTATTTGTTGCGTCCATGTTGGCGTCCAAACTTGCCAAGGAACGCTGAAACGTCCTAGATTCCTCCCACGCCTCCCACGCGTCTTATCGAGCATCCCTAGTGTACTCCTCTTGATTAAGGTTCAGTTGCCTCATCTGATCTATCATGCTCGCCTGGAAGTCCTATTGCTGCCTCTACTGCATATCGGAATAGTACTGATGATTACTCCCTCCACTCGCATAAGCACTACTACCATTGTAGTATCTCCCACTGTAGCCTCCGCTATAGCCACTGCCATACCCACTGTACTCGAGACCCTCGCCATAGTCTCCGTGCTCGTAACTCTGGAAGCCCGCATTCTGATTTCCTTCATCGCCGTTCTCCTCGTTGTCATCCTCATCCTCATCGTCATCATCCTCATCCTCATTGCCGTCGGTTTCTTCGGCTGCCTCTGATCTTATCCTGTTCGAATGCGACATGAACGTCGGGATAGTGACATTTTTCCTGTTGTGTATCCGACTCTTGACTTGCATTGCCACACTTGAGTATGTGACATCGTCGTCGTAGGGGTCGCAATTGTGGTACCGGGCGAGCTCAGTAATGAAATTGCCCAAGGTGAGCTTTGTCGTATTCCTCTCGTGCACTCATTACACATTCTCGATTGCAGCGATCAAGAGGGGATATAAGTTCATGTCACCCCGGTTGTACACGATCCACAGTGCTTATGATTCAGTCGACGACATCCTCGTGATATCTTCCTTGACCAGAAACACTTGCATGAAAAACTTGTAAGTTAAATAAATGGCATTCATTCACAGAGAATTGGAATTAAATCGGAACCGGCCTCCGGTGGTGCTCCAAAGAGTTTGGCCCACCTTTCATTTTTGTCGTAATCCTCGTGTGGCACCGCATCATTTATTTCGTGATGTATGCCAAAGATCACGTTGAGGTCGTCTTTTGTAGTGTTGAGTAGGCAGTTACGGAACCTGTAATCGAAAGAACCATTGGCCACGGGCTTGTAGATCGTGAAAAACTCCAACATGTGAGTTCGGTAGTCGAGTTTCTTGATGTCAGCACACATTAATATGTCAAGTGCTTTAATTCCCTCCATGAACTTTTCAGTTGTCTTGTCCCCTTGTTCGGATTTTTAGTCTGAAATCCCATCGATGTTCTGAGGAGCATACACGTCTCGGGTGATCAACGACTTGTATATCGTGACCTCCCTTTCGTCAATGAGGTTGAACGGAGCCAAACCTCCCCCAGTGTTTCTCGGTCCTTTCCCATGGCTATTTCCTCTACCCGAAGTTCTTCCCCTCTTGGTTCGTGATCCGGAAGCCATTATAAGTTGAGAAACTTTGAAAATTCGGGTTAGAAGCTCTCTTAGTCAATTCATCGAACATCTTCCGTGCGTTTTAAAATCAAACCCTCACAACCCTTAATCTTTCAAAACCAACAACCCTCCTTCAATTTTCCTACAATTTAACTCCCAAACAATTCAATTGAGTTGAGTTTTCAAGCTATTATACCTTGTAGACGTGAAGATGGGCGCCACCCAAGTTTTTGGCAAGAACTTGGGCTTGGTGCTTAGATTCGTCCAGACGGATGCAATTGTTGTAATTAGATTCTCTAGTCGGTTGTGTGTTGCTTGGCGAATTTCTGCGATTTGTGGGTAGTGCAAATTGTCTTTTCATTTTTAATTTCTCTACGAGAGAAAACTATTAGGTTTTAAGAATGAAGAATAGCAAAAGTAAAGGGGAAAATTTATAAATCTGTGCCGACGTCCGGTCGGATGGTCTTGCTATTGAATTGGATTGTACTCCAGTGTGTTCTTGTCCGATCGAATATAACACTCATCCGAGCGGATAGTTCTCCAGTAAGTTTTGTCTAACCGGTCTATGCCCTCATCCGATCGGATGATCTTGTAAATAGAAATATTTTCTTTTATTTGTTTGGTTTTTTTTTCAATATTTTGAATTGGGCCTACAATACTCATGAAATACTAGATTATTTGATCATAAAATAAAATAAAAATATGAAATCGTACGAACGCAAAATCTTTTTTAATTCAAATCATGAACATAATCAACTGAAAATAAGATAACAATCCAAATCAACTAACATAACCAATCCAAAGTCCCAACACAAACGAAATTAAAAAGACAACTGGAACAACTTAATCTAAACATCAAAAAGCAATTCACGCAGCCGTAGCTAGAAGGTGGTTACATCCATAAGTTAAATTCTCAAGATCCTCGAGTCTCTCCTCGAGTGCAACAATTTTTGCCTTGAGTTCGACAATCTTGGCATCTGCCTTCGCCAAATATGCTTCTAGTCGGTTAATATCTCAACAAGCGACTTCTCTTCAAAAACATAGTCGTGATTCTCAGTTGTAAACTTTTGAATCTTCTCTTGAGCCTCCTCTAACTGAATTTGTAACTCCTCCATAATCTCTTCGTAGTGATGCATCTTGCTTAGTGTTGTGTGGAGAAAGATTGGAAAGTGGCAAGAATAGAAGAGTTTATGAAGAAAATAACGTACTGGGGAAGGCTTATATAGGATTTGAAGGCTTGGGAAAATAAGGAATCCTAAAATCTTCCTAAGCATGGGGTGGGACTCAATCAAGACTTTCCTAATCACACAAAATTTCCAAAAGAAAATAGGAGTTTAAAATTAAACAAATATTCAGCTCAATTCTTACCAAATCAGACTTTATCTTGTGTGATATCCTTCCCAAAATATGCATCCAGGATCTACTGATCAAATTAAATCCACAGCGTCATCCGGTCGGACAATGTTGTCATCCGATCGGATGACAGGTCTGCAGTGCATTCCGATCGGTCATTATCACTCATCCGGTAAGATAGATGTCCAGTATGTTTTGTCCGACCGATCATTACTTCGCCTTCGGTCAGATGGCTGTCCAGTGTGATTTGTTCGACCAGTGGTAATCTCTCATCTAACCGGATGGTCTGGGAAAGCTTATTTCCAACAGTCGTTGCACACTCAACAAACCATTACCATACCTATCCAACTCTAGCTAAGCGTGAACAAAAATATGTATAAAATGGAAACAATTAGAAATAAGAGAAAATAAAGTTTGGTTAGCTCCCAAGAAGTGCAGATTTTAACGTCTTATGCTCGACGATACCTCATTTGGAATTCAAGCCTCTTGAGATGGATCGATCAATAGCATAACTTCACGATCGTTCTTGGGAATGGGTACTACTTGATACAACTTCACACGATGCCCATTAACTTGAAAGTTAGAGTTGTTTTTCTTATCGTATAAATTGATAGCTCCGAATTCGTTGATATCCGCAATCAAATACGGGCCACTCCACTTTGACCTGAGTTTCCCGGGGAGGAGTATGAAATGTGGATTGAAAAGTAGGTCCAGTTTCCCCACCTCCAAGTCTTTTTGAATGAGCTTCTTATCGTGCTTTTCCTTCATCCTTTGCTTGCTCGTCCATGCCATCTCATAGAAATCATTTCGAATCTCCTCCAACTTATTTAACTCTAACTTCCCATACTCCCCTACCTCATTCAAATTCATGTTCAATGTGCGTACGGCCCATTCCGCTTTGTGCTCTAATTCAATTGGAAGATGGAAAGCTTTTCCATAAACCAACTGAAACGTACTCATGCCCAAAATCATCTTGTGGGCCATTCGATATGCCCATAACGCATCAACCAGGTTTTTTTCCCAATCTTTATGGTTTGGTTTCACCGTATTCTCCATAATAGCCTTTATTTGTTGGTTGCTCGTCTCCACTTGCCCCTATGTTTGTGGGTGATAAGGAATCGCTACTTTGTGACGTACCCCATACTTGCTCATCAGTTGGTCGAAGGCACGATTGCAAAAGTGGCTGCCACCATCGCTTATAATCGTCCTTTGCACTCCAAAATGGGAAATGTTCTCTTGAATGAACTTTAGCACGACCTCAAAATTAGCTTTTCGTGTAGGGATTGCCTCCACCCATTTTGACACATAATACACACCAATGAGTATATACTCGTACTCCCCGCTTTTTGAAAATGGTCCCATGAAAAATAGATGCCCCACACATCAAAAATTTCAACTTGGTTCGGTACCAAGGGCATCTCATCCCTTTTTCCAACAGTGCCCGACCTTTGACAATTGTCACACGTTTTGCAATATTGGTATGCATCGGCAAAGAGTGAGGGCCAATAAAAAACGGATTGGAGGACCTTGAATGCAGTCTTTTGACTTCTAAAATGTCCTCCCTTGCCATGGCAAGACCTCAACACGTTAGTCTTTTCTTCATCCAGAATGCACCTGTGATAAAGTCCATCCTTACAGCATTTGTACAAGTACTGATCATCCCAAAAGAAGCTCCTGCATTTAAACAAAATCTCTTCCTTTATTGGGTAGAAAGGTGGTTAGGGATAATATTGCATACCAAGGTTCATCGATTATTCAATAGCATCAGCATCCTCATAAAGAAATATGTCATCAACAAAATTATGCTTACTAGACTCACTATCTACTAACATGCGAGATCGGCAACCATATTTTCGCACCTTTTTCTATCCTTAATCTCAACGTCGAATTCTTGCAAAAGAAGTATCCAACAGATCAATCTCGGCTTACTTTGGATTTTAGCAAATAAATGGCGTAAGGCCACATGATCGGTATGCACAATTATTTTTGAATCAATAATATAAGAACGGAACTTATCTAATGAAAACAAAACAGCAAATAGTTCACATTCGGTAGTAGTATAATTACGTTGGGCACTATTTAACATGAGACTAGCATAGTAAATGACCCTTAGAAATATATCAACACGTTGCCCCAAAATAACCCCTACCTCGTCGTTTGACGCATCACACATAATTTCAAAGGGAAGGGACCAATCAGGTGTAACAAAAACTGGTGCCTGTGTGAGTTTTTCTTTCAAAACATTAAAAGCATTAAGACACTCACCATCTAACTCAAATGGCACATCCTTACTTAGTAATTTACACAACGGGCGGCAAATTTTGGCAAAATCTTTTATAAAACGTCGATATAAACCCGCATGTCCCAAAAAAAGTCTAATTCCTTTCACATCTCTAGAGGCGGAAGAGTCTCAATAACATCTATGTTTGCTTTATCAACTTCCAACCCCTTACTTGACACTACATGACTAAGCACAATTCCACTCTTCACCATAAAATTAGATTTTTCCCAATTCAAAGTTAAGCAAGACTCAACATCGCTCAAGCACTTTAGACAAGTTATTTAATCAATGAGAAAAGGATGAGCCATATACCAAAAAGTCACCCATGAAAACTTCGAGGAGGTCGTCAACAAACTCGATGAAGATGGAGAGCATGCATCTTTGGAAAGTCGCAGGGGCATTGCAAAAGCCGAACGACATCCTCCGGTAGGCATACATCCCAAAAGGGCATGTGAGTGTCATCTTCTTTTGATCTTCCGGAGCTATCGCTATTTGGTAATACCCCAAGAGGCCATCCAGAAAGCAATAGTATTCGTGTCCCACTAGCTTGTTGAGCAATTGGTCCATGAATGGTAGTGGAAAATGGTCCTTCCTCGTCCCGACATTGAGTTTTCGGTAATCAATGCACATGCGTCACCCGGTGGTTAGGAGCATTGGAACGAACTCTCCCTTATCATTTTCCACAATTGTAATGCCTCCTTTCTTTGGAATAACATGCACTGGGCTGACCCATTCACTATTTTCCACGGGAAAGATGATTCCTTCGTCAATGAGCTTGAAAGTTTCTTTCTTGACTACCTCCATGAGCGTACAGGTTTGAACGTCTATGTCCATCTCTTACTGGTTTTACTCCTTCTTATAACTCAATCCAGTGCATGCACGTGACCGAACTTATTCCTCTAATATCTCTGATGCTCCAACCAATTGCTTGCTTGTACTTTTTGAGCACTTAGATCAACTCTTTTTCCTCATGCTCTACTAACTCCACGAAAACTATCACGAGTTTCTTTTCGTTGGCCTCAAGAAAAACATATTCGAGGTGGCTTAGTAGTGGTTTCAATTCCATCTTAGGCTCCAAAACGGTCCCAATAGGAATCTCTCTCATATACTCATCTTCAATCACGAATAGATCAACCACCCCCTCCGTAATTGAATCGAAATCGTCATCCTCAATGTTCCATTTCTCTAATAGTACGATACCGAATAATTCTCTTATGCATTGGTCCACGGAATCAAGACAAGAACAATCAGGACCCAACAAAGGTGAAGGAACATTTATGGATGTCTCTGAGTGAAAATGTAACTGATTCATCAAAAATGGAAAGTTTCATTTTTCCTCGTCCGACGTCGATCAATGTGTGTGATGTTGCCATTAATGGTTGGCCCAATAGAATAGTGTGCTCATTGCTTGATTTGGCCACCTCCCCAACATCTAGTATCACAAAATCCATGGGGACCACTAAAGACCCAACTCCTACCAAAAAATCTTCGACCACCCTAAAAGATATCTCACCGAACGATCTGCTAGTTGAAGTCATAAGCTTTTTAGCTTCATCTCCCCAAGGTTAAATTGTTTGTATAGAGCGAAGGGCATCAAGTTGATCCCTGCCCCTAAATTGAGTATCCTTTGTGCCTTTTCATCCCCGAGAGTTATCGTCATGCAGAAATTCCCAGGATTGCTCACTTTTGGAGGTAGTGGTTGATGGCATATTGCACTCACTTCTTATGACAACACAACTCGCTCATTCATTTCTAGCCTTCTCTCCTTTGATGCGAGTTCCTTGAAAATTTTAACGTAAGCCGGCATTGCTTTGATCATCGAACAGTGGAAGATTAACATTCACATTCTTAAGCATGTTGTAGAGCTCCATGAATTTCTTTCTCTCCTTTGATGGCTTGAGATGATTTGGGAATGGTACAGGGTCTCAAATGACTCATTGAAGTTTGAAGTTGCTGGGATTACCCTATTAAGGAATGGTATTCGGTTGAATACCAGTACCTATCCGGTCAGATAAGCTATTTTTTCTGAGATCCGATCGGTTATACCCGTCATTTCTGTTGGATGTTTCTTTCTGTACTCCGATCCGGTCGGATTCTTATCCGGATGCTGCTTTCGTCCTCACTATCCGATCGGATTTTTTGTTCATCTGACCGGATGATTCCTTCTGCCCTCCAATCCGGTCGGATTCTTAGCTCATATGACCAAACAATTCTTTCTGTACTCCCATTCGGTCAGATTCGTGGTCGATCCGACCGTATGTCTTGCTTGCGCTATCTTTTCTTGAATCGGTTTCCTTAGATTTAAAAATCCCAGTAAGCAAACTTGTCACATATGGATGCCCTCAATCGCCACCTTTTTTCCGTTCAAATAAGGCACGTCAATATTCGCTTCTTTCTCTTTCACACTCGATTCGTTCTCAAAATCTTCTACCTCCAATTCTCCAATTCCATTATCAACCTTCTTCCCTCCTCGTAGCACATGTATCGCCATTAACTGTTCGGGTTGACTGGTATCTTCCTGGGGTCGGTCCCGAGCTTTGCTAAAGATGCGAAAATTTGTCCTATAATCATCTCCAACTTATCCATTTGTTTCTTCGTACGATTGTCTTCTTCGATGGTACGAAGAGTCTCTTCTCGATTGCGTAAGGTGGAACTTGTTGCTATTCTTATGGAGCTTGGGATTGTTGTTGGCCAGAGTTATTTTGCTCTAGTGGAGAGCGTTGTTGATAATTCCCTTGGACTTTGTTCGTATATGGTTTATAATTACCCGAGCCTCCTTAATTTTTGTTCAAGGGAGGTGGTGTTAAATATTGAGGGTCCATTTGTTTAGGCACCGGTACGTAATTGGGACTCTCCGGGCCGTACCTGAGGTTTGGATGGTCTCGGAGACCTGGATTGTATGGGTTGGAGTAAGAGTTGTAGGTTTTAGTGAACTTTTGACCCGGTTTGTTGTTGGGTTGGAATTCTTGCACGGCGTTCACCTCTACATTCTCATCTTCATCAAACGTCACATCACACGCGTTGGCCCATGTCCCAACGCCCCACAAAATCCCACATGTTTCGTGTGACATTTGCGTCGTCTCCTTCTCTCGTGTCATCATGTTTGTCAACATAGCGACTTGTTTCGTGAGCTCCTCGGTCTTGTTATTCTTCTCTTTAGAAGTCTACACCTCGTGTACTTTGACTTTTCTGGGCCGTGAGCTTATATGTCGCGATTTCTCACCCGTGAGATCAAATAGGTCCTATGCTTCTTTCGCAGCCAAGTCTCCAAATCGCTGGCCTGTGATTCCACGTACTACTTATAGGTTGACGACAACCCCTCATGGAAATAATTTTTCACCATTTCAGGAATGTTGTTGTGATGCGGGCATGCCTGTAGGAGTCCTTTGTAGCGTTCACACGTTTCGTGGAATGATTCTCCCTCCATTTCCTCGAAATTGGTGATCTCTCTCCTCAATTTGGCGGTCGTTTGGGCTGAGTAAAAAATATGCTCATGAATTTCTTGTACACCATACCCCGATTAGTTAGGGAGTTTGGTTGTAATGATAGAAGCCACTGCTTGGCTTTTTCCTTCAAATTGCTCAGAAAATACCTCGTTCTAAGCTGATTTTCATTTAGTCCAAGTGCTGGAATTCTAGATACCACAAAGTAAAACTCTCAAATAAAATTGAGCGGGTCTTCATTGGGTATGCTGTAGAAAGTCGGTAACTGGTTGACAATGTTGGACTTCAAATCGTAGTCTCTTGATGAGGGGACTAAGACTATCACCGAGCTGTACGGACCAATGGTTGGGTATATGAGGTCTCCTTATCGGCGTTCATTTGGATATCGAGGGCCTCGTCCTCCACCGAAATTTTCTCGTCCACCGAAATCTCTTCGTTCACTGTAACCCTCATGATTTCCAAAATACTGCTCCTCATAATGTTGTTAGTTCTCATCATCGTATTCATCATTTTGCCAACCTCGGTACGGTCAGTCTTCTCCCTTGTTTCGGAAACGATTCGTCTCTCACCCCCGATTCTCGAACTCATAATGATTTTGTTGGTTGTTTCGGGGCTGGGGCCCGCCATTAACAATGTGGTTATACTCGAACTCCTGATTTACCCAAGCATTGAAGGCTCGGACCACTTCTCAGTTCAGGAAGTGTTGTGGTGTTCGGTTGATTAAGGGATCGTCGATTGGATCTTCCACTATCATGACTCGATGGTTATCTTGGGGTTGGGGCCCCATGTTGTTTCCATCATCGAGGATTTCGGGTCCTCTTGGCTCCTCGTCTTGATTGTGCTCTTGGTTATCGATCAAAGGAAATATTTGTAGATCTTCATCTTGGTTGTCGTTTTGTTGGCCTTGAGGGGGAGTACGGTGTTGTCATGTTCTCTCCGTCGCCCACCATTCCTTCCTCCTTTTCTTCCTCCAGTTCCTCGGCCGCCTAAATGTGGAATGTTCGACATAGTGGCTGGGGTGGCTTCGGATGGACTCTCATCGGGGGAAGGAAAGAGTTGTCTTGGTCTCCTTACTCATTCGATGCTATTTATGAATGGGTTCAGTTCACCTCTGAGGCTTCTTCGACCTTACATCAATAACAAACAACATCAACGCATCGAGTGCCAAACCGAAACAATTATACATGTATTAAACATAAAAAATAAACATTAACACGAATAAACTTGTTAAAACCTTTGCCAGTCCCCGGCAGCGGTGCCAAATTTTGAGTTGAACATTTTGTTTCCTCTTTTCAAAATTAAAATCAAGTAAAACAGTGCGCATCTACGTTTTGAAAACAAGTTTGCCCGCAAAAGAACGGGTTCACTATAGACTGGAAATTTAAACCGAGTCGATACTCTCGAGGAGTGGAAATTCAGAGTCAACGAAGTTTATTATGACTAAAGTCACAAATTGTAATACTAAACACACGATCAAAGGGGTTTTTGGATTTGATTCATTGAAGCAGCTACAATTTAAAACTAATCTTACAAAAAGGGTGTCAACCTCGATGTAAGAATTTAATAACGAATTTAGACAACTAATTAATATGCTATTTAAAAACTTAACACAAGGATTTCAACCACAATTTGTCATTCAAGCATTTCATCGAGCATATGAAAGGCATTAGCGAACTACGATTCTAAATCACCAAACAAAACTCTAAATTATAATAATCAAAATCAACTAAATTACCCAACACAAAGCTTTGCATACAAACTAAATCATTCATAAGCATTCAATCACTTCATTAGGAAGTGCGACAAATGCAGAGGATCTCCCCCTTGGTTCACTGGCCTGCAGAAGAGTTCATGACAATGAGCTCTCCCTGCCCTTTAGCAAAATGGGGGATAGACCTGGTCGGACCTTTCCCCACAGCTCCAGCTTAGAAGAAGTTCCTAATTGTCACCATTGATTATTTCAGCAAATGGGTAGAGGCCAAAACTCTGGCAAAGATTACGGAGAATGCGGTGATGGGTTTTTTATGGAAAAATGTAGTATGTCGATTTGGCATCCCTAGGATCCTGATCTCGGATAATGGTACACAGTTTATGGGAGCTAAGATCATAGCCTGATTCGCTAAGATAAGGATAGACCAACACTTCACCTCTGTATATCATCCTCAGGCAAATGGTCAAGTCAAGGTGACTAATCGCATTTTGGTGCAAGGGATCAAGGCATGCCTTAAAAGGTCAGGCAGAAAAATGGTGGAAGAGCTCAGTTCAATTCTCTGGGCTTATCACACTAATCCTAAAGAGAGTACTAAGGAAACCCCACTTAGCCTGGTGTAGGGCATGGACGCTGTTATTCCCGCTGAGATAGGCCTGGAAACTCACGGGATCAAAAACTTTGATACGGATCAGAATGAATTATTAATACAGGATGCATTGGACTTGGTTGAGGAAAGGAGGGAGCGTGTTGCCGTGGATGGAGCACATGCGGGGACAAATCAGAGCGGAGTATAATAAAACAGTGGTGAACTGGTGTTGCGTAGAGCTGATCTTGGAAGACCCAAGGGAAAACTAAACGCCACTTGGCAAGGTCAATTTAAAATCAAAAGATTTCTAGCGGGCGGAGCCTATGAATTAGAACAGATGGATGGGGTCGGAGTACCCCGAGCGTGGAATGTATCAAATTCGCGAAAATACTATGTGTAAGATTATTTTGCGAAACTTATTTATTTAATGATGATTTAAGTTTATTCATCTTATTGCGAGTCGACCCGATGACCAAAAGTATTTTAAAAGCCTGGATTGGCTCAGGGCGGATGCCCTATTTTCCTGACCTGATTGTCAGAAAATCAAGGATTGGCTCAGGGCAGATGCCCCATTTTTTCCTGACCTGATTGTCAGTTAAGCTAGGATTGGCTAAGGGAGGATGTCCCAGTTTTCCTCACCTGAATGTCAGAAAAGCCTGGATTGGCTAAGGGCGGATGCCCTATTTTCCTGACCTGATTGTCAGAAAAGCCAGGATTGGCTCAGGGCGTATGCCCCATTTTTTCCTGACCTGATTGTCAATTAAGCCAGGATTGGCTAAGGGGGGTTGCCCCAGTTTTCCTGACCTGGTTGTCGGAAAAGCCAGGATTGGCTAAGGGTGGATGCCCCATTTTTCTTGACCTGGTTTTCATTTAAGCCAGGATTGACTATGGGCGGATGCCCCAATTTTCCTGACCTGGTTGTCAGAAAATCTAGGATGGGCTAAGGACGGACACCCAAATATTTCCCGACCTGATTGTTAGGAAAGTAAGTTTGAACTTAAGGGCGGATGCCCAGATGAACCCTGCTCTGATTGTCAGTAAACCAAATTTAGCTACAGGACGGATGTCCTGACCATCTTGCTAGTGCCATCCAGGTTGAACAAAAGGCGGGGCCAGATCTAAATTAACAGAGGTCTTTTGCCCAAGAAAAAGATCATTCATTGCAAATCAAGGTCAGAATTACATAAAAAAAAATAGGATACTTAATCCACTTTACAATGAAACATGGCAAGTTTAATTGAACCTACGATAAACAGAGAAAAGGAATGTTTCATGAAAACAACAAAAAATTGATTAACACGTATATTTCTTGATTTTTAGTAGTATTTTAGTTTATTTCTCTTATTGTTTTTGGTATAAGTTGGGTAGTTTGAGCTTAAATTCGTATATTTGTACTTCAAGCTTATTTTACCACTTTTTGATCTAGATTGATGCAAATAAGTGATTATTTGTGGTTTTTCACTTTATAGATAAGTAACCGGAAGAGTTCAGCACGTTAGAGATGAAGTATGATGATCGAGAGGCAAAGATCGAGCTTTCCGACGAAGAAGTAGCAAGAATTTGAAGCTGCCAGTTTTCTATAACGATTATTCCATCAGGAACTGTTATAGTATCCTTGAAGATCAGAGGCGCTGAATTGAATAGCTACTACCGCTATCTATAACGGTTACTTACTGCTGCCCAGAACCGTTGTCGAAGTGCAGAAGTACAAAAATGAGACTTAGCGATAACTTTCTATAAGGGTTACCCTACCGCTACCTTATCGTCAATGCTACCGCTAAGACTAGACAGAGAAGCTAACGGTAGCTGTTAGCGGTAGCTCCTTACCGTTAAGTGTTGCCGCTAACTTGCCCATAAATGCATTTTTAGGGTTTCTTGTTGCCCAAGACATGGAAAAACTATAAATACCCTATGTATTTCGGATTTTTGCACACATTATCATATTCCTAGGGTTTCAAGGCCTCTTGGGGGTTGACAACCCCAATGAGCGTCCTTCTATTTTCTTAGTTTCTCTTCATAATTTTTAGTTTTAAATCTCTAGTTTTAGGATTAGTTTAGTTTAGCTTCTAGATTGTTTAGATTAATATTAGTTCGTGGATTTCTACACCAAAACGTTGCGGATCTTCTTAATTTAATTAGTAAGTAATTATTTCTTTCACTTTTAATTTAGTTACATGCTTTTAATTAGTTTAAATAATAATTATTCTTCCATGACGAATCTTTCTTGTGATTGTGTTGAGCTTGGGATGTTTATTTTGATTATGATTTTTACTAGATCTAATGGGTCTAGAGTCTAGATTCGTTATGAACCATCAATTGGGTCTTCCCAAGCGATCGTGGAGACGAATCAAAGCTCTAGAACCCTAGTTTTCTTATTCGTTAAAAAATATTTTAATTAATAAATTCCTAGATTAAATAAATTCTAGGTTTAATTTCTCTTAAAGAAAATAATTTAGGATTTAGATAATTAATTCTTAGTTTGAATAATCTTAGATTTAATTAATTAGATCGTAGTTTAATTAAATCTTAGTTTTAATTAGTTTAATTAATTTCTAGTTCTTAAAACAAATCAAACAAAACCCCCTTTCGTGTGTTATTTTATTTAACTTCTTATTCGTGAAACGCAAACATAAAACGAACTTCCAAATTAGTTTTTCTCGAGAGATCGACACGAGTCAACTTCCCACCCTACAAGTGCCCTCGTTCTCTTGCGAGCAAGCTTGCGTGTTTTAATTTAAAATATATAAAAGGGGTGCACAAAAGTTTGGTTCAAAAGAACATCAAGAACAAAGGTCCAGAAATCATCCATGGGAGGAAGATGCCCTCTTGTCGGAGGCCAGAATTTGGCGAACACGCCACAACTCATGCTCGGTTTCGTGGAGGCACTGACGGTACCTATCAGCCCGCCCAGAAACAGTGTGGGCCCCGCTTGCGGCGGTGGTCAACCGACATACCGATTCGAATAAGTCGGCCTTTTCCTCTTCCAGCTGGCGATTGAGCTGGCAGAGTTCAGCCCATTCATGCCTGTAGTAGCGTTTCTTCTGCCTCTTCCTGTCCAGAAGTTTGAATAGTTGTGAAAATTTTTCACGAAGAAGAGACAGTTTATCGAAAAGTTTGAAGTTCTTAGTGAAAAGTGAGAGGTTTTTCCTCTTTACCGCATCAATAATTCAAGCAGAGATGAAGAAGCCATAATGAAATGAAAAACAAAGGGAGAGCACGTATTTAAAGGACACAAGCACATGGATATCATAACGGAATAGTACTAGGGTTTCCCTAATACCAGGTTACCCTAATTATTACAAAATGACAAATTGTTTCAAGTTATAGAAATATCAAAATAGAACCAGCATGAGGAAAGTTGTCCAGGTCAACCTAGTCTGCCATTTTGTCATCTCCACCATCCAGATCCTTGGCAAATTGCTCCACAGCATCCTCTTCGAGCAGGTCGCTGGGTGACACCCCACCGGGCAACTCACCCAGATAAGTGAAGTCGGGGAGGGAGTAGAGGCAGACAATGCTAAAGTTACACCCTGATCTGGGTGAGAAGAGGACTCGGGAGAGGAGGAGCGGAAGAGCTGGAGGATATGCTCGGTAAACTCATGAGTCCCGAGCTGGTGCAGGTGATCTCCTTCAGTCGAGTAGGAGAAGCCCGTGGGCACGGGGTTCCCTTGGATAGGTCTGCTCCTGTCGTAAGGGGTAGAAGAGTTTTCTTTGAGCCACTGCTCGCAAGCATCCAGACCCAGGTTGTATTACACCAAGGCCTCGGGCACCAGCAATTGGTAAAGCTCCAAGGACTCGAGAAAGGCTCATTTGGTAGCCTCCCTAGTGGTTTGGATGAGCCGGAGCCCATCCTCTGAATTCAGAAATCCAGTCCTCCCCTCTTCCCGACCCCTCTTCAGAGCTCCCTCCACCTGGCTTGCTGCTCCTGCTCGGGTTTCCTCCTCTTTCTCTTTGGTGGTCAATGCTTCAGCTCGGGCCTTTTCCTCCCCCTCTCTGGCCGCCTTCAGCTCGAACTGGACCCTCTTCAGCTCGGACCCTCTCTCCTTGCAAAGATCCATTACCTTCTTATATTTTTCCTGCATGCGGTGATGCTCTTTTTCCAAATCTACATTCATCAGAGCCCCTGGCACGAGCCACCAGGATGGACCTCTTTGTTGCGGCCTGATTCAGAAAGATAAACCCAATCTATGATTAGTGATTATAAAGGCAAAGTGAGTGTAAGAGGAAAGAAAAAGATAGATACCCTGGCCTCATCCTGGCACAATGATTCAATCAACTCTGGATCAGTCCACTTTTCCAGAGTCTTCCGGTCCGACGACGCACATTGGCCCTGGATGAATTGAATGGCCACATCCCCAGGGCAGTCGAGGACAGAGGTGCTAGAAAACCAGATAGCGTTAGGATTGACCACTTTGGCCTCAGGCGGGGCTGTCCCTTTGCCAGCTTTGGCACGTTTTCTGGAGAGATGCTCCTGTTCTTCTCCTGACTCGGAATGTACAGTCAAATCCACCTCAGGTGCGGTGGGGGTCTCGCCCTGTTCAGGACGCACTGGTTGAGGGGCTCCTGACAATCCAGTAGCCTGTCCTCCTTGAGGTTTCTTTCTGGGAACTGCTGCAGCTTGTTGAGATTCTAGTAACTTACGAATCATGGTGTCTGTGAAAGAAAACAACAAAACAAAGAATTAAGAGTCAGATCTACCTAACAAGTAAAAGGAGAGAGCAATATATAGAATGTACCCATCTCAGGGGTCAAAGGACCCGTTTCTTCTCTAGAATTAAAGATATCCAGGGCAGAGGGAACGAGAAGCTTAGTCAAGTTAAAAACATTTTGGTTCAAGATATCAATGATTTTCTTCAACTAGAGAGACCTGTCTCCTACAGACAACTAAGCTTGGGTCGGAAGGTGATCAATGGATTTGGCGGGAAAACCCCAATTGCCAGAACAATGCAAAAAAAAGATTTTTTTTTTTCCTCCAAACTTTGTTAAAGGAAGGGCCGCCGGTCAGAAAATGCACCCCGGGACGAGCGCACAAGTAAAAATAGCCGGAGGGGGCACTCTTGGCCTGAAACAGTGAGTAGAACGTCGGAGCCGTAGGGGGTAAGTCCAGCGTATCGCATAGCTAGGTTATAACATATAATTATTCTAAAATAATTGGGAACGAATTGGTGCACAGTTATTTTATACATCTGTGCAATTTCTGATATGAAAGGATTGACGGGGAGGTGCAACCCCGCCTGAAATTGATCTACGAAGAGAGTCACATGATCGGCGCGGGGCTGGTAGGCTCTCTCACCTGGGTCGGGGTTAACCAGCAAGAAATCTAGGGGAATGTGAAATTTTGATCTCAGCCCCTCCACTGTTCTATCGCTAAGGATAGAATCAATGTTATCGAGATGTCCCGGAATAAGGGGAGCCCATTACGCGGAGGTGTTCGGAGAAGAAGAAAATGCCACCGGGGAAGAAGGGGTTGAACTTCGATCAAAAGAAGAAGAGGAAGACGATTGAATAGAAATAATTTGAAAGGGGATGGAGATCGAGAGAAATACCTGGCCTTTCTGAGATGATCGGAAATTGCTTGGGAAAGGAAAAGCTGCAAGAGGAAACTGTGAGAGAAAATTATGAGAGTGAATGCAAAAGTGAAAAGTAAACCGAGAAAGAAGAAGATAAGGGATAAATTTTGAAAATAATGAGTAAAAGAGGATTTGATGGGATTTCCACATTTAATGTGTGTCAGGCGGTGCAGTACCCTAAAAGGCATGTTGGGGATCTCAACCGTTAAAAAGATGGAATATCAGACGTTACAGATCACCCTCAGAGGTGCAGCCTAAGTTGAAAAGCAGATTTAGTGGGATTTGTGCACGACATCCCATAATTTGGAAAGATGCGCGGGAAATCTCAACCTCCTAAGGCGAAACCTTAGTTTCCATGGTTCATCCCAACCACTTGGGGGGTGGGGGACTGGTTGGTCCGACCTAAATATGGAAATAGCTCTGGTTGGGATGACCTGAGTTATTACTCCGCATCAGCTCAGGAAAAGGAGATAAGCTAGGAAAGAACGATCCTGACCTGGACCTTGTGGCTTACGAAATCTGTCTTACTCAGCTCCGGAAAGGAGAAAGAGTCCAAAAATGGAGAATAGGCCAAGGCCCCGAGGGATAGTACCCTGACCTGATATAAAGCCTTAACATTGTATAAGGTTTCAAAGGAAACAGATCAGGAATTTAAGAAACGTAAGGCCAGAGCTGTCTTGCCCTTGGCAGAAGTTTCTTGCTCGGGTCAGTTTGAATAATGGCCCAAGATTCGCGGGTTTCCATTTTCGGAATCCCAGAAATGCCCCACGTGATGAGTAACTATATATACTCCAGCTTTGGGGCTGGAGGAGGTATGATTTTTCCAGTATTCTTCTCTTGTTTTATATTGTTCCGATCAAAATGCTTACTGACTTAAGCATCGGAGAGGTTTCCACCGAAAACCCCCGGTGGCCCTTTCTAACGTGTTTTTGTGTAAAGCATGTTGGGAAGTTTGCAGGTGTAGGTGCAGGCTCTTTTAGGGCAAGTTTTCAGGTTGAAATAAGCTAAGTAACCGAAGGAGCTCAGCACTATATAGTTGAAGATTGCAAACCACTGCAAGAACCGAGAGATGAAAACGAGCGATTCGGCTAAGAAATGCTAAAGGATGACAGAGAGCTCCCAGAATTGGTTAACAGTGAGAGTAACAGTTGCTTAACCATTAGCACGACCGTTAGGAGGCTATAGAAGAATGTTAACAGCAGACTTAACGGTGGCTTCACCGTTAGCTCGACAGTTAGGAGGCAACTACAAGGTGTAACGGTGAGCTTAACGGTCCCTTTACCGTTAGATCACCCGTTAGGAAGCTTCAGAGAATATTAACGGTGGACGTAACGGTTGCCATTATCGTTGACGCCACGTACAGAGAGTTTCAGCAAGAGGTTAGTTAGCGGTAGCCCTTACCGCTAAGGCAACTGCTAACGGGCCCAAATCGGGAGTTTTTAAGGAAACTTGTACTCCAAGTTTTGGAAACCTATATACACCCTTCTATAATTCATTTAGGGTAACGTTTTTACACATTCTAAGGTCCCGAGATGTAGAGAGAGCCCGTTTCCATTGCCCATTATGTAGATACAAGATCGAGATTGAAGATCCAAGTTCACGAGTTCTAAAGCTCCTTCCTTTCGTTCATGATTTGTTCTTCAACCGAGATCCAGAATAGCTGGAGACTTACTAATTTTACTAGATCTAATAAGTACTCTAAACCTTTTTAATTGCTTTCTAGATTAATTCTCTGTTAAATTATGCTTTTAGATAATTTGTTCTTTATTTTTGGATCTTGAACTTTTGATGCTTGATACTTTGGATTTCTTGGATAATATAGTTCGTAATCTTTCATCTTTCAATTTTGTTTCTTTCATTAATGCTAGATAATCCTAGTAATAGTTTGGTTCTTAAATCTTTAATTGCTCCAAAACCCTAGTTTATAGCCATTATTTAATTAAGCTTGTTAAATTCTAGTTGGTTAAATAATTTAAGATAATTTGTTCAAGTTAATTAGTTTTAATTAATTGCTCTTGCTTTTCAATTCTTAGTTTATAAAATCAAAAACAAACAAAAACCCCTAATTATACTTGTTCATATGTGACTTTGTGATTAAACAAACATCCAAGATTCCAATTATTTGTTCCTTGAGAATTGACTCAGTTTAAACTTACCAACCTACAAGCGAACTCGTACTCTTGGCGGACTTAAACGTTTGACAAACATATTTGTAAAAGTAGGTACGGAAAGTCTGAATCAATAATGTAAGCAGAAGAAGTGAAATCATCATCCCAAAACCTAAGAGGTAGGTTTGAATGAGCAAGCAAAGATAGTCCCATCTCCACAAGATGTCTATGTTTCCTTTCAGACACATCATTCTGTTTTCCTGTATAAATACAAGATATCCTATGATTTATACCATTATCTTGAAAAATTTTAACAAGAGGATTATATTCAGTGCCACCATCTGATTGAAAGTTTTTTATCCTGCAGTTTAATTGATTTTCAACAAGGTTTTTAAAATGGACAAATGTATTTGAAACTTCTGATTTGGACCTTAGGAGATAAATCTATGTATATCTACTAGAATGATCAATGAAGTTAACATAGTAAAGAAAATCATTTGATGATTTGATGGGTGCTGGTCCCTAGAGGTTGGAGTGAATGAGTTCAAAGGGTTGGGAGCTAGTAAATTGAGAGTTTGGAAAGGGAAGCTTGTGACTTTTTGCTAACATACAAGAGGAACATAAGGATAAATTTCCATTATTGTTGTCATAAGAGATATTACACCTTTTCAAGGCCTTATTTATTACATCTTGATTAGAGTGACCTAATATAGAATGCCATAGATTAGAAATAGGCTCTTTATTCTGAAAACTGGAAACAAAGCAAGTTTGAGCAGGTCGCACGATGAAAAGAGATGCAGATGGAGGTTGATAAGTGGTTGGCTTGGTGGTGTGAAGGTTGAAATGATAGAGTCCATCTTTAACTGTCCCTCTAAGCAAGATGGCCTTGGTGGTTTGATCCTTAATGAGACAATAAGAAGGATGGAGTTCAAATAAGACATTATTATCAGAGGCAAAATAGGAGACACTTAATTGGTTATTAGTGATTTAGGGAACATGAAGTAGATTCTTGAGCAAGAAAGTTCTAGAATTGAGAGGAGCTTTGAGAAAAGAGTTACCAATGTGATTGATGTTTACTTCAACTCCATTTCCCATTTGGAGCCAGTTTCCTCCAGCATATTTGGAGGCGATAATTAAATTTGAAAGGTCATTTGTTACATGCGCAGTTGCTTCAGAATGAGGGAACCAGAGAATATCTGAGTCATAGTTTGTATGTGAATTGACGTTTCCACCATTCCCAAAGTGTGCCATGTTGAGCGAAGGATTTCTGACTGACTGCTGGTTGGATTTATTGTTACTGTAAGAGTTGTTATTTCTATACCAACGTCTATCTGCTGTATGTCCAGAGACATAGCAGATCTGACAAACAACTCTTTCTCCTCCATTCGATCGTCCTCCACGACCTCTTTGATTTATGCCTCCTCTTCCACTTATGAAACTGTTTCTGCCACCTCCGCGACCTCGTGAACTTCCTCTGCCTTGTTGATAATTACAGTTGTTGACTCTTCCGGCGTTAACCTGTGTTGCAGCATTAATAGAGGGCTGAGATCCTTCTGTATTAATATTCGAAGCATTGTTGTTGTTGGTTTCCAACCTGACTTCATAGCTGATCAAGAAGGCATGTAGTTCAGCTAGTGTGTAAGGTTGTGGCATGGATGTGACATTAACCATCAATGAGTCATACTCACCTCCTAATCCAGCCAAAATGTGCAAGATCTGATATGTTTCAAAGATCTTGTTCCCTGCATAAGCTAAAATGTCACAACAAGACTTCATCTTTCTCAAATATTCTTTCATGGACAAGGAATTTTTCCTTATGGACTGCAACATTATCCTATATTGCATTATCTTAGTTTGAGACTGCGTGGCAAAGTTGTTCTAAAGAGCAGACCATATCTCTTCAGATGTATTGAAACCAACAGTTAAAATAAGAATACTCTCACTTAAAGAGGACAGGATCCATGAGGATAAGATCTGATCTTGCCTTTCCCACGTAGAAAAGAGGGGGTTTGTCTGATTTTCTCCTTCATTAGTTATAAACTGTGGTGGAGCTGTAGATCCTTTATTAATGAATGCTTTAAGACCATAACCCTTGATGGTGGTCAAGGCTTGTTGTCTCCAGATCAAGTAATTACTTTCATCTAATTTAGTTGAAATGAGCTGACTTTGAGGATAAACAATTGGAGGTAGATATGAGGAGGTTTGGGTTGAGGAGGAGGAGCTGTTGTGAGACATTTGGTAAAAGAAAAATAGAGTTAGGCCCTCAAACCTGCTCTAATACCATGAAAGAAAAGTTGTGAGCTCATGGCGAGCTGATATAATGAAAGGCGAGCTATTATAAATAAAGTGAGCAGAGGAGAATGTATATATATATTTTGGTAATCTGCTTCATACATTACATCAATAAAATACACAGCTATTTATAGCAACACTATAAACTAAGGTTCCCCTAGATCCTGTGGTAAGAATTGCTACAGTACATCTGACAACGGCTATCTATGATCGTGTGGCCAGTAATGCTACAATACTATTTGACAGCGGTAGCATACTGAAATGTACTGATCTAGAGCTGATGTCATCCGACGTGATATAGGCTCCATGCAGACCTCTCGTGTTGAGATCTGTTAGGTCGGCATTCACTCGACCTGAACCCATCAGGTCGCCACCCATGCGACTTGAAGTTATCAGGTCGCCAAGTAAGTCTGCGATCATGCGACCTGAATCCATCAGGTCGTTATGACTTATACTGTCGTTTAACAGTTATTAATGTGAGATCTCTTTTAATTTGTCATTTGGGTTCTTAATTTAATATCTTTATTGCTTAATTTAATATTTATGGTTCTTAATTACAATTTCCATGCTTTTGCTATAATTTCTTGCAATTTCACTTTATGATTGACTATATCTAGTTGGTCTAGGTTCTTGATGAGTTTAGAACCGTTAATTGAGAATTTGTTGGGTGTTTAATTGAGGATTATGATTGACAACCCCAATTTCTAGGTTAAGTGTTTGACAAATTATCAACTAAATGTGGAGACGAGTTTAGTGTCATAGACCCTTGTTTTATTACTTTCAAGTATCACAAAATATATTACAAGTATCAGAAAGTGTATTAAAAGTATCACAGAATACAATTATTTTTGTATCACAAATGTAGTATGAATTTTTATAATATCTGGTCAAGTATCACAAAATATTTTTAAGTTTAAAGATAATATAGTTACAGTATCACACAATTAGAGTTATTTTATTAAAATAATTTTGTTCATTTTTTTTTTGAAATGCTGATTTTTGTTCTCATTCTTTACAATGAGCATTATTTTTGTGCTCTGATCAACATTCCTATGAAAAAACTGCAAAATCTGGACAACCGCAAGTGGGATGGTTTTGATTGCTGTGAGAAAGCTGTGAAAATTGTGGTAAGTCATATTTTATTTATAATAATTTTCCTTATTTTGTGTAGCATATAATCCCAATACTAATAATTTTCTCTAATATCACTTTTGTTTAGTATCTCTCTTATTTTATTTAATTTGTTGGATTGTTCTTTGTATTTCTAGATTAATAATATATTCAGCAAATAATCTTTTTATTTCATTCATTTTAGAAATAGGTTTAGGTATTTCTAAAGTATCACAAAACATGTTAAAAGTATTATAGAACATGTTAAAAGTATCACAAATTTACTTTTAAGACTATTTTTTGTTTTCCAACTTTTTTGGATTTGTTCTAACAAATTTATTTTCCATATAGACTAAAGAAATGGCAGCATTTATGAAATCAACAAACCATCCATGTGATGCCGATATAAAGAATTACATCTTTGAAAATGTCCATTTTCTCTGGCAAACAAAGAAGTAAGATCAGGATTGTGGTGTTTATCTAATGCACCATATGAAACATTTCAATGATGTCCCATACACATCTCCGAGTTAATTTTCTCTTTTTTATTTTTCTGATTTTATTAGTTTTGAACAGTAATAATTGTATTGCAGTTTTTAAGTAATTTTTTTCCACTTTTTGAAGGCTCCGATTCGGCATGCTATTAGGGCTGAGGTGTGTGCAACCTTAATTTTGAGTCCTTTCAACTCTGTTCGTGCTATTGTGCTGAAGGAAGTGAAAAATTTTTATGAAGAGAAACCAGAATTGAAACGACAATTGCTGAAAAAAGAAAAAGCTGATGTTGCAGTTTACAAGCGTATGAAGTGAGTGTGTTAAGCACATTTGGTGTGCCAGAAACAATATTACACTACTACATAAACAGCTTTCTAAGGCTGTTAATTAAAGGCGGTTCACTGAAAACCGCCTTTAAAATACTTTTAATGACGGTTGTGGCTAAAACCGCCGTTAAAAGGTCATTTTACGGCGGTTTCCTCAAAATCGACGTTAAAATTGGATTTCAACTGATTTTAACGGCGATTCACTATGAACTGCCATAAAAGTGACTTATTTAACGGCGGTTTACAAACAACCGTCGTAGAATGTTTAATTTTTTTACGGCGGTTGTTTGTGAAACCGTAGAATGTATATATAAAATAAAAATACGAAAATAAAAAAAATCCAACGCCACGTCACGGATCCTCGTGCTCATTGATCTACTGATCTCCACCGTCCGTTCAAAATAAATCTATTGATCCCCTTCCTTCTTTTCCTCTCCGTCATTTTCCTCGTGCTCATTGACTACCTCCGCCACATTTCACCGACGTGGCACGAGCGCCTGCAGCCAGCTCTCTGGGCGGTGCTCGCCATCGCCGCCGTCCTCTTAATTCACCCATTCCGAACCCTAACCAACCTCCCCGACGCGACCACAACTAATCAGACCACCCAAAAATGGCAAAGGGCAATTGGGGTGGGAATCCTTATTTCCGCCCAATTTTAGAGCTCTCCCCCTCCCTCTCCCACACACAGGCAGACGCATTTTTTCATTTCAAACGGTGCTGGGTTTTGGTAAAGTGCCCTAGATTTTATTTTCTTCTCTTTAATTTTCCCTGATAAATTCTGTATTTTTACCATGTTCCAACCCTGAACCATTGAAACCCTTTGTTCTATGTAGGATAATAAGCAGATCATTCTTTCGAAGAATCATTTCGTACATTTCTTCAAGTTTAAGGGGGGAAATGAGCTCATCGGGTTCTGAAAGACTGATTTCCACAATCAGTCAGATCCTACCTATTTCTGAGCTAATCGAACACCTTAACCGCTCAATTGACGAACCTCATCTCAACGAGGCCCAAAATATACTCTGCCAGTATAACACGAAATGGAGATCAAAAGTCTTGCCAGAGCTCGTGATTTGGTGAAAAAAGAGGTTCGTCAGCTGGATAGAACTCTTGACTTAGCTAAGCTCGCAAATCTGAAACTTGAAGATAAGCTACGAAGAAATCAAAGGAAATGCGACGAGCTGGAAAAAATAGTCACTCTGTTGGTTGAGGAGAAAAATCAAAGAGACGAGAAAATTAATGTGCTGGAGAGTAAAAATATTGAAAGCCAGCAATTAGTGGGAGTTTATTTGGAGAAATGTGAATCTCTGGATATTAAGATTGTGAAAATGAGCCAATAAATCGAGGATTTTAGGCTCGATAAAGTTGAGGCTAATAAGACTATAGAGGAGCTGAGGTTGGAAAAATCGGAGTCCGATAGGGTAGCCCAAAGGTACAAAAACAGGCTTGAGAAATTATCGCCCAGAATCACCAAGATTGAAAAGTATCTTGCTGATATGTTGAATGTGAAGGTCAGAGATTTTGCTAATTTAGTCAATGATAGAAGCAGTGGATTATCAAAGAGAGGTAAACTTAGGTTTATCTGTGAAGCATAATTTTAAGTTGATATATCTGTTGGAATCACTTGAATGGGCTTCAAAAGGATTGTAAGTTGCGAAATTTTAGTTTACCAAATCTGAACAGCTTTGGTGTTATTTAGATAATATATGTCAACTTTGGAAATAAATGTATCCTGGAAGATGTTTCAGGTTGTAATTATCTTAAATATGTAATTTGTAATCAAGTAGACTAACAAGAGTTTCAAGATTTCCGTAATAATAATAGCACGTTTGATGCATGGTTGCAGATATGAGAGTAAAGGGCTGGAGGGTTCAGATGTGTTCCGGTATGTTCTACTTACTCAGCTTACTAACTGAGCTTTACCGATTACTACACAGACTTGAAAGGGTAAACCTGATGATGTTGATTTTAATATAATAAATCTTATTTTATAGGATATATTTGACTTTGGTATCTGGCCTTTTTGTCTTTGAATCAGTTTGTGCTTGCAATTCATAATGTTTTTCATATGCTACCCAGGAAGAAGAAGACACAAAACCCGTACTTGTGAAAAATGATCCTAGAGAAATCCAGAAATATTATCAGCAGTTCTACGAAAAAAATATTCGAGAGGGCCAATACACCAAAAAATCATAAGCCTTTATCTCAAACTAACGTTATCGAGAATAGTTATCGAACATTTAAAAAATTTCGGCTTTAATAATGTTTTGTTATTTGCGTTTTTCAGGGAGGAGATGGCTAAGATATATCAGATTGCGACTGTGTTATATGATGTGCTAAAGACAGTGGTACCTGAAACAAAAATTGATGATCAGGTTTTAATTTTTATGTTGTTTCTCCGATACCTTTTATTTAATCGAGACTTTTTGTAAAACACTTGAGTTTTTTATTTACATGAACAATTGCAGACCAAGAGCTATGCCAAAGGTGTTGAGGAGAAAAAAGAACAGCACGAGCATTATAACATTCGGCCGTTGCATACCGTTGGTGTTAAACCAGCAATTATGGAACTTCCCGAGGTTATCTTTGAAAGAATTCATGAACCTTTTCACAAATATTGTCTATTTCTATCTAATTTTTTTCCTTGCTTTCATACTCAGATAAAAATAGCACTTCGAGCTATCCGTGATGTAGATAATCTTCCCATTTTTCAAATGTATGAAGGAAAGGAGAGAACAGTAAATGATATTCTCGAATGGCTCGCTTTGCGCTTCGGTTTTCAGGTAGACTTGGATGCTCAACTTATTGTATTTTTTTTAAATACTGGTGATGATGCGTGCGAAAAAGAGCTTGAAAATGTATGGTGAGTTTGTATTATATTATCTGATGTGCCATCCTCTTATAAGTAGTGCAATAATTATTCCATTAAAAAAATATATTACCCTTTGAAGGTACCTATGGTAACTACAGAGTCTGGGTTGCAGTACAAGGATATCAAAGTTGGTAGTGGACCTAGTCCTCCTGTTGGATTTCAGGTATGTAATCTACTATTAAAAGATCTTTATATTGGGATGTGTTGGAATAACTGGAATTTATAGCCATTATTAATTCATAAGCAACCTCAGCTAAATGCTCTAATTGTAGTTCACGACTTTCCCTGACGTGCCATGTCCATTTTAACAGGTAGCCGCTAATTATGTTGCTATGGTTCCTTCTGGCCAAATATTCGACAGGTAATTAGTCACGCAGTCAGATAATATTATTGTATTTATTGTAGCAAATCATTATCTTAACCTCTTTTTATTTTCCCCGTCTTTTGAAATTTCAAAGTTCACTGGAGAAAGGTCAGTTTTACATTTTCCGAGTTGGCGCTGGTCAGGTGAAATCCTTAGGAGTTTAATCCTCTAATAACCACGCATTAAATAGTTTATACTATCTATCCTTGCGAGAATCTGATAAGCCAATAAATAAATAAAATGAGCACCTAGATATCAAGTAACTTTTGAGTTCAGTCTATTAAAATTTTGATTAGAGTTAGGATAAAAAAATTCCAGATGTTGATTTTCAATTTTCTGATAGTTTGAAATTGAAATGGCATGGGCAGGTCATAAAGGGGTTAGATGAAGGCATCCTCAGTATGAGAGTTGGAGGAAAACGCCGACTCTACATCCTAGGACCAGTAAGAACATACAAATAGTCTCTCTCTCTCTCATCTTCTTTTTTTTTTTTTTACCTACAGATGAAAACTAAAGAAATTAAAAAATCAGAAGCTCAAAATTTAATAATCAAGTCACTGTCAACAAAAAATGGAACACTCAGTAATATACGTTGTGAAATTAGCCTTGCCAAATTTTGATTAAGGAACCATGACTCACTACTTAAAATAATGGATGTCGTAATTTAGGAATTGTAATAAAGAAGTTGTTAATAAGTTTATGCTGAATTTGAATATTGTTTGATCAGTTAGCATTTCCCAAAGGTCTGACATCAGCTCCAGGAAGGACACGGGTGGCTGCAAATAGTCCGGTCATCTTTGATGTTAGTTTGGAGTACATTCCTGGACTCGAGGATGAGGAGTGATATCAATATCTTTGCAACATTCTGTGCAGTTCCATTGTTTCATTCTTTTTAAATCCTCCTTCTGTTGCATGTCTGTTTTCTTTCAATACATTGTTTCTTGTTCTTTTTTCAGGTACTGTAATTCCAATGCTTGAAGTTGTTGTTGATGTTGTGCCTGTAGAGAAGCTTGTTGTACATTTTCACGACACTCATGTCTTGGGCTTTCGTTTTTGTCAAGAATGATTAATAATTGTGATATTATCAATGTTTGAAATAGTTATAAGTAGTAGATTTGGTAAGATTGTTAGAAAATCCTGGTTCTGTACTATATTGATTTTTTAGTTGTTGCTGCTTAGCATAATCAATCTTCAAGTAATCAATGGGAGATTATTTAATTTCCTGCTTTTATTTAATTTTAGTGCACCTGCTTTCATTTTTTTTAAATTGTTTTATTACTTTCTAGAAGGTATTTTTCAAGAACCGCCGTAAACTGTCCGTTCTGGAAAACAGACTTTTTAGAAGGTATTTCTCAAGAACCGCCGTAGAATTCACCGCTGTTGTTTTTTAAGGCGGTTCTAAAACCGCCTTAAAAGCATCACTTTCTACGGCGGTTCAAGAAAAATCGCCGTAAAAAGCATCACTTTCTACGGCGGTTCAAGAAAAATCGCCGTAAAAAGCCTCACTTTCTACGGCGGTTTTAGAACAACCGCCGTAAAAATTTACGGCGGTCGATATAACGGCGGTTCGAAAACCGCCGTTAAAACTAAAAAAAAACGCCTTTAAAACCCTGTTCTGTAGTAGTGTTAGTTTTTTCTGATGGATGTGTACGTGTTTGGAATTTATTTATTTTTTGGATATTTTGGCTATGTTTTTGCTAGGACGCGGTGGTTTTTACATTGATGTCTGTTTGGAGAAGTTTTTTAGATGGATGTGTGTTTTTGGAGGTAGAGGAATTTTTTTGATATTTTGGCTATGTTTTCGCTAGGACGTAGGTGGTTTTTAGATTGATGTCTGTTTTGGGGAATTTCTTTTAGATGGATATGTGTGTTTTGAAGGCAGGTGGATTTTATTTTGATATTTTGACTATGTTTTCGTTTAGATATTTTGGCTATGTTTTTCGCTAGTACGCAGGTGGTTTTTAGATGAATGGATACGTTGTGGTTGGAGGATTTTTTAGATATCACCTATGTTTTTGTTGAAAGTTTTTTAGACGAATATGTATGATCTAGTTAATGTGTTTTTTGTTTGTTTTGCAATGTTTTTATTGTTCGTTTTTTACAATATCATAATCGGATGATTTTTTAGAAGCATAAAAAGTGTTATTTATGTTAGTAATATTTACTATACTATTCAAACTAAAGTATTACATATGTAAATAAATGTATTATATCTCCCCTATATATTAATGCAAAATCCTCATATCCTATTTTTCTGGTTTCCATGCTTTGTTAGCTTTGGAAAAAACTTTGGTGCTCCGGTGTCATCCGAGCCTAATATTAAACTAATTTAGTATTTTTCCTTTGTATATATTTACCTACTTTAATACTTTTCTAATATTATATTTTGTCTAATTCAATAATT
>BMAC01000432.1:868373-909266 GCA_014905375.1 Phtheirospermum japonicum | reverse complement strand
ACGACGAGGGCTGAACTCTTCTTTTTTTTTTTCTCTTCTTTCTTCTTCTTTCTTTCCGATTTCTCTTCTCTCTTCACCCTTAGTCGCAGCACCGCAGCCGCCCGTCGCAGCAGCAACAGCCTGTCGCCGCTCGCCGCCCGTCCACAGCCCCAAACCAATGTAAGTTTTTTAAGTTTGTTTTTCGTTTTTTTTTTATTTTTGTATATTATTTATATGTATTAATTTCGTTTTTAATTTGTAATTATAGTTCAATTTAGAGTTTAATTTCCAAATGGGGTTTCAATATAGGTTTTAATTTTTAATTAGGGTTTCAGTTTAGGTTTTAATTTTTAATTAGGATTTTAATTTAAGTTTTATGGTTAATTTTAGAATTAGGGTTCAATTTAGGGTTAGTTTTAGAATTAGGGTCTAATTTAGGAATAATCAATTAATTAGGGATCATTTTAATTACACAATTAGGGACCAATTTAAGAATAATCAATTAATTAGGGGTTATTTTAGTAATTATTACACAATTAGGGGCCAATTTAAGAATAATCAATTAATTAGGGGTCATTTTAGTAATTATTACACAATTAGGGGCCAATTTAAGAATAATCAATTAATTAGGGGCCATTTTAGTAATTATTACACAATTAGAGGCCAATTTAGTAATAATTACATAATTAGGGTCTAATTTAGTAATAATTACATAATTAGGGTCCAATTTAGTAATAATTACATAATTAGGGTCCAATTTAGGAATAATCAATTAATTAGGGTCCTATTTAGTAATAATTACATAATTAGGTTTTAATTTAGGAATAATCAATTAATTAGAGTCCAATTTAGTAATAAATAAGCTTGTGTAGATATTGTTCATGCATGGGAGGCCGTGGTGATCGGCCGGGATTTAAAAAAAATTGTATATATATTGTTCATGCATGGGAGGCCGTGGTGATCGGCCGGGGTTTAATTTTGTTTATATATAATATTGTCATTGGTGTGTTGGTTGTATACCGTCGGATGTTGACGTGGGTTACGGCGCTGGCCGGGAGGTTTTGTCCCTCCAATAGCGGGTTTTCAAATTTTATTTCTAAAAACGTGATAGGGTGTCACGCGATTTTATTTAAGTTTTCAAAATATTTTTAAAAAATGTGAAGGTGGTAACTGCTTATTTGGAACCTTGGCGAAGTGACGCGATACATATAGATCACTTGTTTCAAAATTGATATCATATAGAAAAATTTGAAACTAAGTTTCGAAGTATTCCAATATTACTTAGACCCGTTTGAGATTTGGTATCAAATATAGAGTTTGATACTAAATTTTGAATTGTCCCATTTTTGGACAATTTGAGAATGTGACTTGTAGTATGGTTATCTTATGTGTATGTTTTTTGTTTTTTTTAGTTTTGAAATTTCGGTTTCTACATCTCTCTAATTGTTCTCGGGTGCACTGAAATATACGTGCACTACGAGAACTGGGGGGAGATGCTGCCGAAATTTTGAATCTAAGAAAAATGCATATGTTAAGATAATACATACTACTAAAATGTCACATTATTGAATGGGATAGAAGCCTTACCAATTATAACTCGAATTCCCCATTCTTCTCGTAATACTGTCGAAATTTTGCCACCTTCTTTAATTCTCGAACACGCTTAACACTAAAAGATCTTAGGATGGTAAATGATCGTAGTTGGATATACAAACGGAATATTCTTGGATTTCTAGAACACGCTTAAGACTCAAAAATCTGAAAATCGTATAATGTTAGGATGAGTTCCGATCGTGTAACATGGAGGTGCTAGATCTACTATCGACTATGCTCTGGATATAGTAAGTAATTTTAGAATATAATAATATAATATTTATTTGTTTAATTTTAATGTTAATTATTTGAAAACTCTATTTGAATACAGGAGCGGGAGACGGGTGCGCCGGCTACGTGCTACGATATTTTTAAACGTATGCACCTAAAAAAAGACGACGCGTGGATCGATACGAGATCTACTAATATTAATGTGAGTCTCTTTCTTATTTTTAACTTATTCTTTGATTTTAACGTAGAATTTTAATAACGAGTTGTATTTCAGGAGGAGTACGAGCGACAGCTGATCCAGGAATAGGAACGTGCGTCTTCCCAGGAGGAGAGTAATGAGGTTGACCAGGACTTGGTTTTCCTCGGCGTCGTCGGGTCGAGCAATGGACGGCATTACGACACCGGCGCGCATGGAAGATGGTGGCTTCTACGAAGGATTTATTCAAGGGTCGCTCTTCTTCCACCTCCTCCCAGGCTGATAGGAGCCACGTCAGAGAGCTCGAGGCGCAGGTCCAGACTCAGAGGATGCAGCTCGAGGCAATTCAGGAGGAGGCAGCCGAGGAAAGGCTACTACATGCGGAGGAGTGCCGGCAGCAGGAGGAATTTCAGGCGCGGATGAATGCCCAGATGGCACAGATGGCTGAAATGTATGCTCGTTTCCAGCAGCAGTTGCCCCCTCCCCATCAGCAGCAGCAGTACCCCCCTCCCCATTCATAGAACAATTTTACAGTTCATATAAACTGTTACTGTGTCGAACGCATGTAATTATTCTTAAATTTTCAAATATTTTTAATAATATTTGGTTTATTTATTTGTCTTTTCATTAATGACTTTTTTCAAATTTTTGGGAATTTTAATAATTGAACAGGAATTAAAATTAAAATTAAAATTAAAAATTAATAAAAAAATTAAAACCGAGGGTACCATCCCTCGGAAACATAAAAAAAATTATAAAAATTTTAATAAACCGAGGGGATATTATCTAGGAAATCCCTCGAAAATATCAAAATTCCGAGGGAAAACAAATCCCTAGGTGTTCCGAGGGACATTATTCCCTCGAAAGTCTGAGGGAAATCAAAGTCCTCGATTTTACGAGGGAAATAATTCCCTCGGAATTTCGAGGGAAACATTCCCTCGGTTTTTCGAGGGTTTGCACGGAGATATGTCCGAGGGAATGTTTCCCTCGGATTCAAATTTTCGAGGGAAATATTCCCTCGAAAAAAAATTTTGAGGAGGGTTTTTCCGAGGGAAATCGTCCCTCGGTTTGTCCCTCGGTTTTGCCCAAAATCGAGGGATTTTCCCTGAAAACCGAGGGAAAAATCTCTCAAAATTTTGCTGTTTTTCTTATTGTGATAAATGTATTACAAAACTATCTTAAAGTATCACAAAATTGTTCTAAAGTATTACAAAAGAAAGTAAAAGTATTAAACCTTGTCTATTGCCGCAAAAATTGCAAGATCTTGATATGTGAATATAGTTACTGGACATTGGCCTCCCATGGACTTCTTAAAAGTTTCAAACAACCATTCAAATGACTCTGTCTTATCAACGAGAAATGCACATGCAAATATCACATTGTTCTTGTAATTGCTCATATCAACAAAAGGAGCACATAATATGTCATACCTATTTGTACGATATGTCGTATCAAACACAACAATATCTCCATACAGCTTATAATCTTCTTTCATCATTGAGTTTCTCCGAAATAAGCTACACAATCTCCCGTCCTCATTCAATCTGACTCTAAAGAAAAAGTCATCTTCGGTAGAAGCTTCTTGAGATAGAATATTGATAATTCTTTGCGCATCTCCACCTTGTATCTCTTGTATTTTGTAACGTGCCACGTAATTCAGGTTATCTTTCACTGTATGCCAAAGGTTTTTTTCACCCCCCGCGCTCCTGTACCATGTAACGGTAAGAATCCATCATTCTCATCCCTGAAGATATCATACTTTCTATCGCTTTGCCCTTTTCCTTCATAACTTCTCTTTCTGATCTATGCCAATGACCCCATTCTATTCGAGTAAGCGGGTGGTTATGTTCTTCAACGTGAAGAAGAACTTCATATTCTTGTATATGTTTATCCAACTTGATCCTCATTAACGCTTTACAATCCACTCGTGTACTAACAACTTTTTTTCTTTGTCCCTCAACGTCACCTATTTTCGTAATATTTTTACCGGTGCAAGAACAAACAAAATATTTCTCTCTCAATTGTCCATCGATATTTTTTTTGTCCATTGACTTGCACACACTAAATCTCACCGCACGAGCGTGATCACAGTACAAATCATAAAGTTCGTTTATTGTTTTTCTTCTTATCCCAATTAAAGATACCCTTATGTCCATTGAATTAGTTCTGCAAAGTATTAAAAAGTATCACAAATACTAGCAAAAGTATCACAGACAGTAATAAAAGTATCTTAAACGGTTCTAAAAGTATTACACAATTAGAAAGTGCAGTAATACCTTCATCCAAAACAACATTATAAAGTATCAAAAATAGTATCAAAACTATCACAAAAGGTACTAAAAGTATTACAAACGGTATTAGAAGTATTACACAATTAGAAAGTGCAGTAATACATTGGTCCATATCTTTTGCTCTAGTTGATATAGGAATACAATCAGCACCATTACATCCTTCATCCAAAACCGCATTACAAAGTATCACAAATAGTATCAAAAGTATCACAAACAGTACTAAAAGTATTATACAATTAGAAAGTGCAGTAATACCTGGGTCCATATTCTCTGTTCTACTTGATATAGGAATACAATCAACACCATTACATCCTTCATCCAAAACAACATTACAAAGTATCACAAATAGTATCAAAAGTATCACAAGCGATACTCAAAGTATTACAAACGCTACTAAAAGTATTACACAATTAGAAAGTGCAGTAATACCTTGTCCATATCATTTGCTCTATAGTTGATATAGGAATACAATCCGCACCATTACATCCTTCATCCAAAATAGCATTACAAAGTATCACAAATAGTATCAAGAATATCACAAACGGTACTGAAAGTATTATACAATTAGAAAGTGCAGTAACACCTGTCCCCATATCTTCTGCTCTAGTATGAATGTCCTCCATATCTTGAACTATTGAGCTATTCTCCATATTTTTTGCAGTATGAATGTTCTCCACATGCATCAACAAAAATTAAAATTAAATAGAGAAAATATATATTGAATCGATTCTCCCCCAAATTTTTCGATGCCTAAATTGAAGAGAGTTTGAATTACCTGAATCATCAATTTGAGTTAGAGATTTTGAAATTAGTCACGATAAATATTTTTCGATGCGGAAGTTGGATTCCTGATCTCTAATCTTGCTTCGATTTTTTGAGGTTTATGTTATCTGATAGCGTCGCGACTTGAACTCGACTTGTATGTGAGCGTTCATCCTAATATTGCTTGAATTTGCCTTTAAGTTACAAAAAATTTATAAGTTTTTCGCATTCAAATGTCCTGTTTTCGCGTTTAAGTTGCAGAAAATTTGTGAAGATGGAGAAAAAAAGGAGACGGGTTGGACTACTTCCTGGGAGTGAGCTGTTTTTCTGGGTCTGGGTTGGGCTGGGGTTGGCTCCAATTTTCCTAGCGGCACGATTTGAGTCTAGATCCCGATCAATTTTTAAAAATAATAAAATGTGGTCTCATTCTATGAGATTGGTCGATGCTCCTAATTTTTTTATTTTTTTTTTACGGAAAACCTTAATTTGAGTGAATTCATAAAAACCTGCCGTGCAATATCCGCTCCCGTTTTCAAACCCGGACTCAAAACAACCACCGTATCGCATCGCCAATTTCCCAAGTTCATCTTCCCTTAATTTCCCGGCACGGCGGAAACCGAACAGCGGATCAATTTCTACGGCCTACATATAAACTCGAAAATTGAAAGCCAAAAGTAGAAACCGAAAAAAAAAAACAAAAAAAAAAAACAAAAAAACAGATGATCAGAACCATTTTTCCCCTGCGTTCCTCACAGTCCCTCTTAAACCCGATAAACCCTCCTTCGTCATCATCAACTTTCACAATAATACCACCCCAATTTCCTCCCCTTTCTTCCTATTTCTCCAAGTCACCTATTCTAGAGAGAAAACAGCTCAATCGCAACGACGATGAATTCAACAAGGACGCGGATGCCCCGCCCAGACTGTTCGTCGTACAACCCAGGATCCGACCCGAGATCCGTTTGAGGTCTAAGCTTGAAGAGGCGTTGAACCTCGCCAATTCCCTTGAACAACAGCGCGATGGGTTTTACGAGACGGAGTTTCTGGACAAGGAAATGCCACCTCATCTCGTCGTTCAGAATCCTCTCGCCAGGTCGACTCGTGCCGGTTAGGATTCAATCATTGTTTTCTGAGTGATTCTGAGATTTTGTACCAGTTTTTATTTTGGATTTCGGGCTTGGAAAATGCTTGTGCTCGTTTTATTGTTTTGCAGTAATTTGTGTTAGCTATGACTCATGCCACAGCCTGCTATTGAAATATCCGTTTTAAATATCTGTTAGAAGATCAAATTATTTGTCTTTAGTTGCAATCTATCATTTACCTGCAATTGCATGTTTTGTGTTGTTATCTTTTTAATGTGGTTAAGCGAGTTCATAGCTTGAAAATCTCCGAAAATGCTCATCAAAATGGTTGGGGTGCCATGTTTATCTGAAGTGAAAACAGAGAACGAATAGTTAGACGAGTCTGAGCTCCGTCGTTGTACACTTGGGTCATATTTGAATTGTTCATATATTGTTCTTTAGGCCACTAAGCAAGAACTGAAAACACTTATCATAGTCATAAGGAATATTGTATTAGCCATTTTAGTCTATGGAACTAAAACTATCTCGGATGCGTTTAATTGAGGGGTATTTAACTTCAATGACATCACTCATGCATTGTTCTCTTATTGTAAAGTGTAGTTGGATATAACTTAGTTGTATTTACTTGAACATCACAGATATGTATTTTGGAGTCGGGACGGTGAGCACTATTAAGTGCCACATAAATATTTTGGAATCAAAGGTAGAACATTTTGTGTTTGAACTCAGTCATTATTTCGCTAAAAAAACATAATCGGAATGAATTAACTGTTCTTTATTCACAGGATGAGGTGGATGCTATTTTTGTAAATGCCATTCTCAGTGGTGTTCAGCAACGGAATCTGGAGGCAAGCATTCTGTATATGATGACATCTCTCTCTCTTTTTTTTTTTTACAGTTAATCTGTGTAATTAACTTTCTCGTTCTAACTTTTCGTGAATGATTATTACGCTGATTCTTTTTTTCTTTCATGCTTTCACAGCGGATCTGGTCTAAACCAGTTCTGGACCGTATCGGTCTCATAATAGAGATTTTTAATGCTCATGCTCAAACGAAGGAAGCTAAACTACAGGTTTTCTTGAATTTCTCTGCTATCTTCCTATATATTTGCTGAAAAGTGATATTCAAAATTTAGAAATAAGTTTTCGATCAATTTATAGGCTGAGTTAGCAGCTCTGATGTACAAAAGAAGCAGGCTTGTACGAGTTCGTGGTCTTGATGGGCGTTATACATTTGGTGAAGCTGGAGAAGCAGAAGTTGTTAGTGCCAGAGGGTGAGTTTATTGTTGAATTCCGTAGACAGGAGATTATGTGGATGTTTAGGGGTTACACTTGTCAAAAGTTGGTACAAATATTGTTTCTGCAAATCCTTGAGTTGAATCACTTTATTACGAGATTTTATGATTCACAGGAGAGGAAGTGGAGGGCGTGGTTTTATCAGTGGTGCTGGAGAAACTGAACTTCAACTTCAACGTCGGAGGTGAGTTAAATGTTTAATTATGAGATTATTGCTTAATATCTTGTATTTTTTCCCACTTAGAGAAGAATCTCTTGTACTAAGTATGTGAGTTTGAATATTTTCTATTAGATGCCTGTCATACGGTACTAGGATAATCCCTTCTCTGCCATATTTCTGTTCATTAACTTGTTGACAAAAACTTGTGTACACCCGCCTAACGGAGTACATTCCATTAGGCAGGGTCCAAATTTTATTATTTTAGGTTTTTGTTTTAGTTCTTTAGGGTTCTTTTTTTAGGTTTTCAATTTATTTTAGTTTTTCTTAGGCTTTTTTTGGTTAGCATTTGGGGGAAGTTTCTTCTCCCAATCACCTAACAAACACTACTTTCACGTGCATTTCTCTTCTAATACAAACATTTCCCATAAATTTCTCTCCCAATCACCCTTCCCCCAGAAACTTTCCCCAATCACCAACTAAACAGGGCCTTACGGTTTTCCAGTTTTTCAGGGTAATTTATTTATTTATTGGGATTTTAAGGTTTTTTGTTAGGTTTTTAGTTCGGTTTTTCTTTTTTAGGGTTCTTTGTTATTTAGTTTAGTTTTTTTAGGGTTTTCGATTAATTTGGTACTTTTTTAATTTTAGTTTTAGAGGACCTGCCTAACGATTAGGCAGACTGTGCCTCTAACTTGGTTTAGTGGAGTTGATTTAACGTCATAGTCTGAATCTGAAACTATTCTGATGATATTACATTTGAATCTTTCGTATGTGATATCACTGTTTTCGGAAAAACTTTTCACTCATTGGTTTTTCGGAAAATGCCACTACGGAAGTTAAAAAGCCCACTGATTGTTATCTCTATCCTTGACATGAATCAATTTTCGTCGATCTGGACATGCGTTTTACATAACTTCAATTTGTTTTTCAGAATATCAGATCGCAGGAAGAAATTGTTATCTGAAATCAAAGAAGTTCGACGAACTCGAGCCATGCAGCGGATTGCTCGAAGAAGGCAGGGAGTGGCCCCAGGACAAGAAATTGTTACTGTTGCTGTAGTAGGCTATACAAATGCTGTAGGTAGCTCATACTCGCGTCTTTACTCTGCATGACTATGCTTGAAGTAGAGCAGTTTGGTTTTTAAATATGCGTTTTCCTGAATTTCCAGGGAAAGTCAACATTAGTTAGTGAACTTTCAAACAACTATCTTTACTGCGATGATCGGTAAGTCAAATGAACTACAATCACTCACGTAGTTCCAAACATCATTTATTTAAAGTTCTTTAATGTACTTTCTTACTTGGTTTATGCCAGCTGTTGATATCTTATACTAAACTTTCTCTGTGCCAGATTGTTTGCCACAGTGGACCCAAAGCTGAGCAGTGTTATTCTTCCATCAGGGTAAATACTATTATTTATATTTCTAGGCTTTGCAGTAAAAATTAATAAGTTACCAACATTTTTTGTGTGATCTTGAACTGAATCTTTAAAATTTAGGAGGAAAGTGCTGCTTAGTGACACAGTTGGATTTATCTCAGATTTGCCTGTTCAGGTATTGAAAATGCTATTTTGCAGATATTTTCGCTATTGCTGAAAATGTTTTTTGTGGTTTACGAGGTTCCATTTGCAGCTAGTGGAGGCATTTCATGCTACCTTGGAAGAAGTTGTTGAAGCTGACCTCCTTGTGGTATGCACTTATTTTAATGTGCTTCCTCTCTATTACCAAAAACCATTTTTCTTTTTAATTTTTTTTAGAAATGATTGAAATTTCGCAGCATGTACTGGACTCGAGTGCTCCAAATCTTGATGAACACCGGGAAACTGTCATGCAAGTTCTTGGGAGGATTGGTGTGTCTGAGGAGAAGCTCCAAAACATGATTGAAGTTTGGAATAAGGTACAAACCTGAAGTGCCATCTTATTTTATGTTATAATTTTCCTGCTAAATACATTACACCTCAACCAAAGAACCTTATGGTAAGTAATGGGTTTTATAAAAATAAAAAAAAAGAAAAAAGAAAACCTTGAGGTTTGGTCTAAATTACCAGAACCAAAACCCTGGCTATCATTCAAAATGACACATATCCCCTTGATATTTTTGTCTGTTTTACGAATTGCATCCTCAATAAGGGGTGCCTTTGTTAAGGAGATACAGACCGAATGTAGGTCTTTGTAAATTTGAAATATTATATATATTTTCCTTCTGGTAATTTTGGTCAAACGTCCATGGTAGTTTTTGTAAATATTTCCTTGTCGAATACTATTGAGGGGCATATAAAGGAAATGTGCCATGAAAATAAGAATATACCCAAATAAGAAAGGATAGTTGAAAATAAAATATAAAAAAATCGACGGATCTGTTCCTAAAATTTTTGTCCAGGTTGATATTCTGGAAGACAAATCTGATATAGGCGAATTCGAAGACGGAGATTACGCTTGCAGTTTCTCAGATGAAGAAGATGCTGATGTCACATCGAACCAGTTGACCGATCAACTCGCTAACGAGCAAGATATTGAAGAAGCTGAGCTGGCATCAGATGATCTTGGCGAACAAGATGGTTACTCGGATGGCTGGCTCTCGTGTGATGACGAACAAGAAGACGCTTGGGTTGATGATGACGGTCGATCCATAGGATGCGCGACCGTGGATAATGACCAACAAAATGAGCTCTCAGGCGCTGCTGCTGTTAAAAATGGTTCAGAATTTACTGGCCATATCAAAACATCTGCTGTGACTGGTGTTGGTTTGCAAGAATTGTTAGAGCTAATTGATGACAAGTTGGGACCGTGTCGAGTGGTTGAAAGGAGTGTCTTTGATAGGAAGTGGAGACCGCCTCGCAATGAGGATAATGAAATAGCAGCTGAGCAATAATAGCATTATATAGACCTGATATTTAGCTAACCCTTGCACGTGAATCGTTCTTTTGGTTACCAATTTTACTGTCAAACTTGATCTCATACCTTTTGTGCTAGTTCTGCTTCGCAACATTATTTAATTATAAATTTTGATATTTGATTAATATGTACTGTAACATTCTCATTTCTTGTAAACATAATCTTGTTCTTAAGAGCATATACAATGCATGGTGACTTGGCACGGTGAAAAACCAAATCACCGCAACAAGCTCTCCAATGTGTGGTGAAAAGCTGCGGTAACTTGTTGTATTTTCCAGATTTATAAATGCTATTAGCTTGTAATTTTGGATGATGCAACAGCTTGAGAAAGAAGAAAGAGATAGAGGGATGATAGAAGCAGATATTTAGAAGGATTAGAGTGAGAATTTAAGATGTTTCATTTCTTGTTTGTTCCACTCCCCTTTCCCCGTTTAAATAGGCCGGTAGGGACGACAATTAGTTACACTCATGTGCTAAATATCTTAGCCAAATATCAAAGTGAAATTAATGTGATTGAATAACTTGTACTTATTTCCCCCTTTATCCATGAGCATATAGAGGCCCATTGAGTCCATTGTCCTTCTGACCCATTGAATCTCCATCGGTGTGCATCTCTTTCTCAATCCGGCCCATTTCCTCCACGTCACCCTCAGCGTTGTTAGCTTCCCCTACGGCGTTGACCTTCGATACAGTATACATTTCCATTTCATCCGTAGACAACCTTGGTTCACATACTTGTGGGGCCCACGGTCATATGCTGGGCCCTACTGGTAAGTTTTGGCCTCGCTGATTTTATTATTATTATTTTTGGACGGGGTTTGGATTGAATTGAGATCTAATGCTCCAGAGTAAGGGATAGTGTACCATGGATCCAGGTGCACCTTATAAGGTGCACCTGTAATTTAATTTATCATCGTATATAACTGGTACATATCATTACAAGTAATTGAAACTCTAAATCTAAAATTAAAAAAATAAACCTAAAACAAAAAATTAAACCCTAAAAATGAAAAATTAATCCCTAAAATAAAAAACTAAACCCTTAAATTGAATATTAAACTCTAAATCCTAAATTTTTATCGCATATCATCACATATAACACATATCATCACATATAACTGACACATATCATCACATATAACTGGCAGAATGATAGAAATAAAATGGAAAATTAAATTAAAAAAATAAAAAATTAAACCTTAAAATGAAATATTAAACCCTAAAAATGGAAAACTAAACCCTAAAATGGAAAAGTAAACCCTAAACTCTAAATTTTTGACACATATTATCACGTATAACAACCATATATCATCACGTGTAACTGTCAGATATCATCACGCATAACTATCAGATATCATCACGTAAAACAGAGTGCACCTAGCAAGGTGCACCCAGGTCCACCTAATAAATTGCCCCAAAGTAATCCCAACTGTAATATTTTTAATTCAAAAAAATCATATTTAAAGGAATAAATATAAATAAATAACAGAGTTATAATTTCTAATTTTGTAGTTCAAAAAATAAATACAATAATTAATAAATTTTGAGAAAAAAAAATCAAAAAATCAAAAAACTTCTAAAAAAAATATAAAATATAAAAGAAAAAAGAAAATTTATAATTTAATAATTCAATATTGAATTTTAAAAATAATTAAAAAATCAAAAAAAATGTATAAATTTTATAAAAAACATCGAAAAAATTGATTTTTTTAATAAAAAAATATTGTAATATTTTTTTTATTTAATTTCAAGGTTTTTAATTATTAAATTTTTTGTAATTTCTTAATTATTTGAATATTCGTATTTGCTTAATTATTTAATGTTCTCACCATTTTATTTATCATTTTTTATTAAAAATAGGAAAAACTGAATAAAATAAAAATTTATTTAATATCACCTCTCCAGTATCACCTCAACATTGAAATCGCTAATATCACACAACTTCCATCCACCCACTATGCACATCACTTAACTTCGACCATCTATTTTATCAGTGTATATATATATATATATATATATATATATAACCGCCAGTTCACTAATAAACGTGATCATACGAATAATCCTTAGGCAGAAACAAACAATGACGGTGTATGCACTTTGCATACGCATACCCTATTTTTCTTCTACTAAAAATAGGGTGATACGACATCAAATGTCGACTTGGTTATGTATGGTAAGAAAGTGACGAAAGGGGTAGAAGATTCTAGGTCCCGGCAAGACACCAACATGGTAATAATATATTTTTATGATTGTTATGGAATTATGCAAACTAAGAATCATAATATGGGAGTATTTCCTTATTATTGATATTGAGTATAATTAGGAGTTCTAATCCCACCTTATGAAGGAATCCTATTGATTGGTGGACAAGTCTCAATAATCTTATAAATAGAGGGCTCAGGCCCTTACTTTACAAGTTTGATAGCTTCACTTTACTCTACATCGACTTTATCTTATATTTTAAGCTCTTGCGCGCTATTGAGATCTCTCTCACAGAAAGGCTCTCGCCTATTTTCTATGCTCTAATCTAACTTAGGCATCGGAGGGCCTACGCCGGGGCCATCCTCCGCCTTGGTTGGGTTTGTTTTGCAGGATCTAACAGGTCGTCAGGAGTTCTTTGGAGATCAATCAGGGCGCTACGTTTCTACTTGAAGTTATTAAGGTCCCTGATTTCATATTTGAGGTCAGTACCCCCTAATCTTGAAGCATCAATCTTTTTGGTCGCATCAGGTGGCGCCGTCTATGAGAAAGAGGACATCGAGTCCTTGGGTAAAAGACGCAAGAATACACAATTTAATCGATCATGAAATCCTCACAAATAAGTTCTAATTCTCTATGACTTTTAAAGATTGGCGTGTGTCTTACTTATCATAATTGAGAACTCTTATGTGGTAATCCATAAGGGTCGATGGGGGTATCAATCACGCATGAAAAATTCTAATTGGACTTATGATCCTATATGGTTTGATTTTATTGGAATATGCATGTATTTTAACACTTGGATGAGGGGACTTATCTGATTATATATGGTTATGGGGATATGCATATGTTTTATTTGATTCTTTATGATTTAAAATTATGGGGATACAAATTATGGGGATACGCATATATTGTTGATACCAGAAATTTCAAGATAAATATGATGATTCTTGACTAAAGATTAAGTGCTTATCAACTCCCAAGGTGCTTGAATGAGCAGGTTAATGAAAATATACCAAGAGTTGCTCATCCTTCCAAATTCCCGTATGATACCACTTCACTGCCACACTTCGGCCAAATGGTAATAACTCACTCTTGGATTATCATTTTTTTAGATCCGATTTTTGTATTAGAAACTAGACTCGCAGGGCTTTTCAATGGTATATAGTTTTCTCTTTAGCTCATTACCAATCAAAACAGTTAAATCCTCAAAATTAGTATATGTGCTGAGAATTCCCGTGTCAGTTTTATTTGATCCTATATGGCTTAATGGTGACATGGTATTTATGGTTATGGGAAAGAGCCATACTTGATTTGCAATGGATATGTTTGATTAACATATTCTTCATTGTTTGGTTATGTGCTTGCGAATATGTTTGATTAACATATTCTTTTACTTAGTTGATTGTGAATCTATGTGGATACGTCTGATTAACATATTCTTGGCTTATTTGATTTTTTAAGCTCTCTGAAAAATATGGATATATTCTAATGTGGTTTAATTGGATTAATATGGTATATGGTTTTGAATTGATGTCAGAGGTACAAAGTAAATTTATAATAATGGTTTTGAAAACTGGTCTGCCTCCAGCTCGCCTCATAGACTGGAGTAATTATATGAGTTTTAATGTGTAGGTTCATGGAGGATTAATTGGGCCTGAAAGGTTAATTTAATAATTATGGGCATAAGTAAGGGTTGTAATGCTCGCATCCTACTTGTCGATTATTTTTATGATCGTATACTAACATATTGAGTGCAGGTCTACCTGTTTATTTCGTATCAACTTTGGTTTTGTAGGGTTAATTTATGAGTTGCCCAACATCTAACTCTGAGATCGTCAACTCAAAGTGATGAGGTCGCTAATATATCAGGTCGCGCGTCTAAACATCCACTTAAAGGTGATTGTGGGATTTTTCTACCTTATAGTAAAGAGGTCACACAAATGGATATTTGAGGAGAGGTAAAACTTCCTATGGCATCAATATGACTACGTATCAGGTACGCTCGTTTGAATCTCGTAAAGGGAGTGTTTTATATTTCCTTCATCTACCTTGCTTGAGTTCTTATCTCGGACCTTCGTGCGTCGGGCTGATGGTGCTACGCACCAAGATATTTGCCCGCCTCTAAAAGCAGGTCGGCTCGTCGCACGTTTTGACACAAGCGCTTCACTCATCGGCCTAACTTTTAGATGATTTGGCCTTCCTCACATACCTCTCGCGCCAGGACTCGCATCGAGGTTTTCATGTGTCGTCCTTATTGGCCTAATCGTACAGCTCTTAGATCTTGAGCTCAATCTCGCCCAAACTGCTCATCCATCAACGCGATTTAATTACCTACGTCGGCAATCTCCCGACAAGGAACTTCGCCCATGCCCGAGACTGTCGACGCTATTTTGCCAACTACCAAACAGTCTACGGAGATAGACACGGACACCACATTGTCCATTCCGTGACATCATTATGGTCTCATTATAGTCTCATACGACCTCATTATGGTCTCCACGACCTTATACGACCTCATTACGGTCTCGGCAATCTCATGCCATCTCATTACATAAAACAGATCATCTATAGATTTTATCATCCAATATGTTCTTTATAGTTAAAGCTCGATGCTTCATTTATATCGGCAATGGTTAAAGCCCAACGCTTTCATTAGGTCGGCCAGTGATTTTATGTGTATGGTTAAGCTTCGACGCCTTCATTAGGTCGGCCAGGGATTTTATGGATATTGGTTAAGCCTCGACGCTTTCATTAGGTCAGCCAGGGATTTTGTGAATACGAAAATTGATGGTTTAGTGGAAGATCATGTTTGAATTACATGTTTTTCTATGTCCTGGAGTATGTTTGACTTACATATTTTAGGACATTTGGGAGGAAGCGTGTTTAATTTACATGTTTTCTCTCAGTTTTTAAGTATGTTTGATTTACATACTGTTTGGTCTTATGTGTGATTTATTTGGTCTTGTATAATTTATTTGGTCTTATATGGTTTGTTTGCTCTTATATGAAAATATGTTTGATTTACATGTTTTTACACATCCTTGGGTATGTTTGGCTTACATACTCCGAGATGTTTGGAAGGGAGGCATGTTTGATTTACATGTTTTCCTTTAGATTGAGAGCATGTTTGATTTACATGTTGTTCTTTAATTCTTGGAGTGTGTTTGATTTACGTGCTTTTTGCGAGTTCTATGCGTTCCATTTTGGTTGTGCCGTATTTTCATAACTTATGCGGAAAGAAGGTTTACTTTGCATTCCCTTTTAACATATTGTTGATAGATAACCTGATTGAATTACTTGGTTGCATTAACTTAGGGGAACTAAGTAGTTTCTTAGTTACCTTTGGTTTCCTCTCATTATTTGGACATGGGGACTAAGTAGTTTTCTTAGTTGTCTATGGTCAAACTTTATTCATGTGATCTGGTTGGTTTGCCCGCATTAGTTACACGAGGGGGAATGAACGATTTTCTTGGTCATATGCGATTTTGGTTTACTATGGTTGCCGACCTATTTCTCCCTTGCCAACCTCTTGGTTTTCCCTTCAGCAAATCCCTGCTGATGAGCTATGCGACCTACTTCTTTCAGTTGTCTCTCCTTCTCCTGCACCATATTCTCCAATTTATCAAGCGACACCTAGTCTAATGTTTTCATCCCTCAGGGTTTATAGCTAACTGTTCGCGACGTTCAACTCTTCTTCACGAGTCGCCAGTTGGCGATGAGCTTCATCCAACTCTCCTTATGTCAAGGAAACCTGTTGAGTTTACTTTTCTGCCTGAGCCGTCAGCTCATCATATGCACAATTTCGCAAGCAGAAGACTTAACACACGCACACACTATATTGCGAGGACGCATCCTCAACCTCATATATTATGCATCTGAGTTTTGCACTCTCATTATTTTTCTTGTGAAGGTTGTTCGCCTATTTGTACAAGCAGGTACTTGAGAAAACTACTCTACTTTGTTGTTACCCATAACCGCTCGGGATCTGCATGCTCACCATGAGAAATGGCGCCAAACAACTTAAGTCAGCTCGCTTGACATGAATCTCATGCGTCTTGATCTTGATAACTACCTTCCTTTGTAACTGCATTTCCAATCAATATATGCCGAAATGACTCGCATGATCACTCATCGCTACTTAGCAAAACAGCTGGAATGTGCACAAGTGCCCAGCCTCTTGCGCACCTCATCGAGTCTAGCTCATAACCGTCCTCTCAAGCTATCAACCATCTCTAACATAGCTCTTAATTACTCTTCTTCGATCCGCATGCAATACCATGCTTGCTTACGAACCGGGTCGACCCAACCCTGGATCGGGTTAGACACCTGGATTGACCCGTGACCCATTCCAATGACTATTGTTGCCGATTGTCAACACCGTTTACGCCGCAGACTTGCCGACCTACCGAGTTGTCGTGCTATTTTCATGATTGAGGTTTTGACCGACCTATTTTAGCTCGATGATTGCTCCATAGTTACGTGATTCAGATATATGCGTATTCTTATGGTTTTTGTGGGCCGACGCTTATCCATGTCGGAAATAGTTTTTATGATTCTTATGGTTATGAATTGACAAATATTCACGTCGCCAACATGCAGGTAATTATACGGATTTAGTAGGTAATCTCATCCTCTAGAAGGTGCAATCTCTCTGGGGGTGGCACTACAAAAAAACAGTGAAAAAGTGAGGGAAAAACCGAGGACATTAATCCCCTTAGTATTTTCCGAGGGATAAACCGAGGGACCAAATTTTCCCTCGGTCTTTTTCGAGGGAATATTGCCCCTCGATAATCCCTTGGAAAAACGGCGCCAATTTTTTCCGCCATAATTACCGAAGGCCGGAGGATTTTCCGAGGGAAGAAAAGTCCCCTCGGAAAAAATCGAGGGCAATATTATCCCTTGGTTTTTTATTTAATTAAAAAAAGCAGAATAACCGAGGGCTTGGAAATGCCCTCGGAAAAAACCCAGGGCAATATTGTCCCTCGGTTTTTTTTATTCAAGCAAAAAATAAAAAAAAATAAAAAACAAAACCGAGGGCACTTTTGTCCCCTCAGTTTTTTTCGAGGGCATTTCCAAGCCCTCGGTTTCTTTAAATTAAAAAAAATAGAAAAACTATAAAAATAAAATAAATCCTATCATCTTAGGCACGTGGGAAAGTTTTGACCTGATTTTGATTGAAAAATATCAACGAGCATGTGCGTATTCACACGTGTCGTGTAATTCGACCAACAACCAAGATACAATCGATGGATCAAGTTGTTTGGTTGGAAAGGCGAAGCGACGAAGCGTCGTGATTTTTCCGAGGGGGCAAGAGGTGCGTCTCGGTGTCGTGGATCCACGAGGAATGGGTGTCGATTCTTAAGTATGCGCTTTCTATTTTTAAACAAAAATTCGAAAAAATATCGAGAAAAATAGAAAATTTGTGAAAATTAAAAACCGATCCAATCATTTTACGAACAGGGCGGGGAGGGGTGCATCTCGGTGTCCCAGAACCACGAGGGTCGGGTGTCAATCGTTAAATACGCGTTTTTTTTCTTCTGATTTTAAATAAAAAATTCAAAAAAATTAAAAATTAATAAAAAGTAAAAACAAATCCTATAATTTCACGAACGGGGTGGGGAGGGGTGCGTCTCGGTGTCCCGAAACCCCGAGGATCGGGTGTCGATCGTTAAATACGCATTTTTTAAATTTCTTTTGATTTCTTTTATTTAAAAAAACTGAGGGCTTGGAAATGCCCGCGGAAAAAACCGAGGGCACTTTGGTCCCCTTGGTTTTTTCCGAGGGAAAAACCTCCCCTCGGTTTTTCGAAAAATCAAAAAAAATAAAATAATTAGAAAATCGAGGGGTCTTATCCCCTCGATTTTTCGAGGGCTTTGCCCCCTCGGTCGCAAGCCATAAAAATGCAGTGGGAAAGCCCGCTGCCTCATTTAATTCTTTCTTTCAAAGCGCAGCGCAGCAGCAGAAAAAGAAGAAAAAAAGGAAAAATCGTTGGCCTCCAAACCCGCCTCCAAACCTCATTTCATTTTTTCTTTCAACTTTTATTTATATTTTTTATTGTTTTTGTAGATTTGTATTTTCTTTTTATATATTTTTGTATATATTTGTTGTGATGAAGTTATTGTATAACTAATTTTCAAGATTAAGGTTTCGTGTTTGTTTAGGGATTAGAGTTTGAAATTAAGGTTAATTAGGAATTAATTATGGTTCAATTTAGAATTAATTTTGTAACTAGGGTCCAATTTAGAATTAATTATATAAATAGGGTTCATTTAGAATTATTATATAATTAGGGTTTAATTTAGATTTAATTACATAATTAGGGTTTAATTTATAAACGATTATATAAATAGGGTCCAATTTAAAATTACTTTATAAATAGGGTCCAATTTATAATTAATTTCATAACTAGAGTCTAGTTTATAATTAATTATGTAAATAGGGTTCAATTTAGAATTAATTTAATATTAGGGCCTAATTTATAATTAATTACCTAATAAGGGTCCAATTTATAATTAATTTACAATTAGGATCCAATTTAGAAATAATTATGTATTTGAGTCTAATTTAGAAATAATTACGTAATTAGGGTCCAATTTAGAATTAATTATGTAAATAGGGATCAATTTAGAATTAATTTACAATTAGGATCTAATTTATAATTATTTATGTAATTAGGGTCCAATTTAGAATTAATTTACAATTAGGGTCAATTTATGTAATTATAATTTAAAGTGTATGTGATGATGGTGGTGAATTACCGTGGTGATCGGTACTTGCATGCTAATTTAATGTTTGTTATGGTTTAATTGCGATTGATTGATGTTGTGATTGGTTTGGGAAGACGTCGGTGATGACGTGGTGTACGATGTAACGTCCCGATTTTTCATGGCGAAAATATAAACGGAAGCATTCATAATTGATAAAAGTAATATGGGGACGTTACTTTAAATAAACACCTTTAAATAATTTTTAAGATAAACAAATCATGACAAATAATTTGTAAGAAATAACATCACATATCACTTTAAAGAAAATAAATACATATAATACCATTTGAAAATAATAATAATAATAATAATAATAATAATAATAATAATAATAATAATAATAATAATAATAATATATGACATTTTGTAAATAGCGCTCGAATAAATCCAACATGTATAAAATATGACTATTTTGATAAAGTTTTGAAAATAGAAATATATAAACTTTAAATTATATTTTATTATCGTCGCCACCACCACGCTTACGTTTCGCTTCACTTCACCTGAAAAATGTTTGATGAAAAAGGATGAGTACACAATGACTCAGTGGAGATACCGTTCATAATTAATTTCTCAATATAACATAGAATCGTAGTAAAACATGGATAATAATTGTTCTGTGCAGTACGGTGGGACAATCCCAAGGATCCGTAGACCCTGGACCTATTTACGGCCCTTGACCAATAATTGTTCTGTGCTGTCGCGCGACTCTATGTATACATAGTCAAATGCCCAAAGGCCATAATTGTATAATTGTCATGTAATCACCATAAACTATAACATATCGAGCAATTAATATGAACTTGAATTTAAAAATTTTTTGAGTTAAATATCCCCACCTGGATAATATGATGCTTGTGAACTTGAAATAAACGGATGGTCGTATTTTCAAATCATAAATCTCATAATCAATGCTTCTACATGAAGACGTAATTTAACTTATTATAAGAAATATGACTTATAAAACTTAAAATAGGAATAATTGAAATAATTATCGGTCAAACCTTGAAGTCAAGTCAAAGGGGCTATTTTTGTAAAGTTCATGAAGCTGGAGGGTGGAAAGAAGATAACTTGAAAGTTCTATGGGCTGGAATGAAATTCTTGGTAAGTTTGGGGGCTGAAATTAGAGTTAGGATGAGCTGGGGGCTCAATCGAACGAATTGAAGACATTTTACGTCAATCTGAATATCTTAGAAAGTTGCTGGGCATAAAATCAAAACCCATTCCCAAAATCTCATTAGAACCCGTCTGACCCTTTTCTTTCTTCTTCTCTAACTCTCAAAATCGGCCAAACCCATCTTCGTATTCTTCCTCTGCTTCTCCAAACCAGAACCGGCCACGGTAATTGGCAATACGGCGCAGCCACGGCAAGAACCTCCGACAATGACATGCGGCGGGGATCCGAGCGGCGGCTGGGCAGGCGACGCTCCAAGCTCCAATCAGGCGAATCATTTTCTCCCAATTACAGAAATCGGCGACCCGCAGCACCGGGGGATTGGCAGCGATGGCGATAGTCGAAAAAAATTGGATTGCGACATCCAGGCGCCTCTCTCTCTCGCTCTCTGGCCCGGGCGATCGGCGACGGCAATCGGTGAAGCCCCTCCCCTTCAGTTCCATCACGGCGGTGACTCGGCGAACTACGGTTGCGAGGAAATTGTGAGGTGGCTCGGCTGGACTCGCTCACGATCGGCCAGTCTCTTTTTTCGGAAAGACGAGCAGCGGTGGACGGCAATTGGGCGGATCGGCTGTGGTGGTGTTGGCGATTGGACTCGAGTTGCGGTTCGACTCGCCGTTGATTCGGATGGCGGCGGTTTTGAGATCGTGGGGCGCTGGTCGCGATTTGAATCGGAGGGTGCTGGGCGGCCATGGCTGGTTTGTCGTGGGTTTGGTTGGTTTAGGACTGAAAAAGGGATTGTAATTTGACGTGTTGAGGACTTGAACTAGGTTTGGAATTCAATGTGAAAACTATGTGATAAATTCCATTAGTAAAGGAGTCTGTAACCGATTGAAACCGATTATGAGAAAAGTCCTTGATATTCTCCCTCAATGAAAGGCAAACGTAAAGAATTGAAAATCTGAAGAATTCTAATGTTTGTGGGCTTACTTGATGGGCTTTATTTGAACTTTCATTAATGGATCAAATTTAAAAAAAAGAAGAATGACCTTTAAAAAAATAAAATAAATTTACTTAACATAAAGTTGTTGGACCATTCTAAATGAAATCACAAATTATCGCAAGTTTAAACAAAATGGACAAAAAATCTTAGAAAAGCACTTTAAAAAAAAAAGGGATGTTACAAACTATCCACCTTACAAAAATTTCGTCCTCGAAATTCGTTAAAACCACGAATCTCGGTAGAATTATGCTTAAAACTTTTATAAATAATTACTTTCTCGTAACATCTCAAATTTGAGTCGCCCAAAAATATATATATTTTAAAACTATCATGAGGACCAAAATAGTAAATGTGCGTGCGATATGATCATGATGATTTTGTAAATCGTGCGAAAAATGGGAAATCATTGTATCTTGCTACTGTATCAAATCATGAATCATGCTGACTATCTCTATATCTTGAAATGTTGACCATATCATGTAACTTTTCTCAATCGTGAATCATAAATCATGCCAAATACGTTTATCTCCTTAAAATCTGTACTTTTCTCCTAAAAAACTCTTAAACGCTTATTAGACATCTCTTCATAATCACGCATCATGAATTTTTAAATGAAACACTCAAATCATGCTACTTACTTGCGAAGTCGGCGCGAGCGGCAGTGGGAAGCAACAATAAATTTATTTATTTTTAATAAAAACTCTAACATTCACACAAACTTATTTTTGATTAGTACAATAAATATTTTTCTTAAAATCTTTATTTTTGAGTACCGAGAATCGTAATTCTCTGATACTAATTGTAACGTCCCGATTTTTCATGGCGAAAATATAAGCGGAAGCATTCATAATTGATGAAAGTAATATGGGGACGTTACTTTAAATAAACATCTTTAAATAACTTTTAAGATAAACAAATCATGACAAATAATTTGTGAGAAGTAATATCACATATCACTTTAAAGAAAACAAATAAATATAATACCATTTGAAAATAATAATAATAATAATAATAATAATAATAATAATAATAATATTAACAATAATAATAATAATATATGATATTTTGTAAATAGCTCTCGAATAAACCTAACATGTATAAAATATGACTATTTGATTAAGTTTTGAAAATAGAAATATATAAACTTTAAATCATATTTTTATTATAGTCACCACCACCACACTTACGCTTCGCTTCACTTCACCTGAAAAATATTTGATGAAAAGGGATGAGTACACAACGACTCAATGGAGATACCGTTCATAATTAATTACTCAATATAACATAGTATCATAGTAAAACATGGATAATAATTGTTCTGTGCAGTACGGTGGGACAATCCCAAGGATCCGTAGACCCCGGACCTATTTACGGCCCCTGACCAATAATTATTCTGTGCTGTCGCGCGACTCTATGTATACATAGTTCTTGGTAAGTTTGGGGGCTGAAACTTTAGTTTGGATAAGATGGGGGATCAATCAAACGGATTGAAGACTCTTGAGGTCAATCTGAATATCTTAGAAAGTTGTTGGGCATAAAATCAAAACCCATCCCCAAAATCTCATTAGAACCCGTATGACCCTTTTTTTCTTCCTCGTTTCTTCCTTCTTCTCTAACTCTCAAAATCGGCCAAACCCATCTTCGTTTTCTTCCTCTACTTCTCTAATCCAGAATCGGCCACGGCAATTGGCAATACGGCGCAGCCACGGCAAGAACCTCCGGCAATGACATGCGGCGGGGATCCGAGCGGCGGTTGGGCAGGCGACGCTCTAGGCTCCAATCAAGCGAACTATTTTCTCCCAATTACAGAAATCGGTGACCCGCAGCATCGGAGAATTGGCGGCGATGGCGACCGTCGGAAAATATGGATGGCGACGTCCAGGCGCCTCTCCTTCTTGCTCTCCCGCCCGGGCGATCGGCGACGGCAATCGGTGTAGCCCCTCCCCTTCGGTTCCACCACGGCGGCGACTCAGCGAACTACGGTTGCTGGAAATTGTGAGGTGGCTCGGCTGGACTCGCTCACAATCGGCGAGTCTCTTTTTTCGAAAAGACGAGCAGCGGTGGACGYRAATTSGGCGGATCGGCTGTGGTGGTGTTGGCGAWTGGYKTCYGGCCGCGGTTCGACTCGCCGTTGATTTGGACGACGGCGGTTTGAGATCGTGGGCCGCTGGTCGCGATTTGAATCGGAGGGTGATGGGTGGCATGGCCATGGTTGGTTTCTCGTGGGCTTGGTTGGTTTAGGACTGACAAGGGATTGTAATCCGATGTGTTGAGGACTTGAATTAGGTTTGGAATTCAATGTGAAGATTATGTGATAAATCCCATCGGTAAAGGAGTCTATAACCGATTGAAACCGATTATGAGAAAAGTCCTTGATCTTCTCCCTCAATGAAAGGCAAACGTAAAAAATTGAAAATCTGAAGAATTCTAATGTTTGTGGGCTTACTCGATGGGCTTGCTTTGGACTTTCATTAATGGATCAAATTTAAAACAAAGAAGAATGACCTTTAAAAAAATAAAATAAAATTACTTAACATAAAGTTGTTGGACCATTCTAAATGAAATCACAAATTATCGCAAGTTTAAACAAAAAGGACCAAAAATATTAGAAAAGCACTTAAAAAAATAAGGGATGTTACATACGACGCTGGCCGGGAGGTTTCGTCCCTCCAATAACGGTTTTCAAAATTTTTAAAAAAAATGATGGTGGTTTTCAAAATATTTTAAATTGTTTATGATGGTGTTGGTGAAATACCGTGGTGATCGGTACATGCATGTTGTGTTTATCATATATATTATTTTGTAGATATTATTTAAATGATGTGATTTATTATTTAATGTATACGTCTGTGATGACGTAGTTTACGGTGCCGGCCGAGGAGGTTTCATTAACGGAGTTTAAAATAGTCTCGATCCAAAATGCACTCTTTGTAAACAATATATATTAGACTCGTTTGGGATTTAGTATCGAATAGAGAATTCGATACTAAATCCCGAATTGTCCACTTCTTTGGATAGTTTGAGAGCGTGATTGTAATATGGCTTATCTTATCTATATGTTTTTTTTGTTGATTATATAAATTTTGGTTCAGTATCTTGTTGGGTTCGCTATAACCGCACGGGGTTTACGCAGTGGAATTTAAATTTTTTTTACAATTAAAAAACAAGTATATATCAAATATATACTGACTCCGTAGTTTGTTAGCGATTTTAACAATCGTCAATTTTTCATTATTGTGTATCAAATACAAATATTTTGATTCTTATAAAATAAATTAATACCTCGCTTTCGATTTTTTCAAGCGACGATTGAGAGAGAATCAATTCCCGAATATGTGGCTTACACCAAATTTCCTCACCATAGAGATCCAATTGTATCCCCTCTAATTGAGTCCATCTTTTGATTGCGACACCGAAAAAACTCATCTCTAGTTGAATTGTTCCATTTTTTAAATCAATTAAAAGGAGTAAAAATTAATCCAACAATAAATAATTGATTGTAGATCAATTATTGTAGATGAAAAATTATCAATTAATCTTCATCTACAAATTGAAAACTAAAATAAAATATAAAGTAATTTTCTTCTCTGTTTTAAAAAAACTTTCAAGCCTTTTTGTTTTCTTCAAAATTCAGTAAAGGGCGGTTGCTTGGTTTTAGATTTTAAAGAATGAAAATCAAACTTGAAAAGCTGCGGCCGTCTTGCTTTGTTTTATATATATAATAATTACATTTATACGTTAATTAGGTAAAGATTTAGATCTCATCTTAAATAACTAATTAACTATATAATTAGGAAAAGAATTCTTCCGCGAGTTATTTGACTCTTTCAAAACAAAGAGAATGACTTGATCCCAATTACATTTTATATATATTTATATTATATACAAATATATAATATAAATTAATTTTATTTTAAAGTATTCAGTTATTCTAGTGAGCTTCTACTATTAGGGCCTACTAGAAAAATGGACTTGGATTTAAAATCCAACTATTTAATGAATTCAGTTAATTAATTAATTCCATGAGTTTAAATTGATCAATGCAATTGACTAATTTAATATATACCTTTAATTGAGATTTCTAATCAAATTAGATTTAATTACATAATCAAATTATATATAATTAAATATTTAATCCAACAATTGAATTAAATTAAAATCTCATTTAATTAATCTAAATTAATTAATTATTCCAACCATTGGAGTTATCAATCTTGAAATGTCAACAACCAAAATTATGTGTGACCCTTTTAGGTTCACGATTAACACTAGCAATTGGCTTAAAACTTTTATAAGTTTATAAATAATAATTTATTATATTAATTAATCTAATTAATTAATTCTCTTGATATTAACTCTTTAATTTCAAGAACCTACAAATCATGGCAACATCTAGCTAGTAGCATGACTACCCAGTGTTAGGTGAAATAGCGAGCAAACCTATTTCAATTGCAAGTCCATACATGTACAACCCTTTCGACAAGTAGTTTCCCGATTAATTCTTGGGCATGAATTTATAAGTCGAAACCCAATTGATTTAATAACTGTGATTTCATTTCAAGTTTAAGTAATTCATTTATGAATCAATATTCATCGTGCCCTGGCCAAGGTTTTTGAATCACAAACTATGGAAATTCACAAGATACTCCCTTGTCCATAGACAAGTGTCGAATTCTATGTCGGTTATAGACAAACCTCCATGCACATCGATACAATATCCAAAATACCCCTTTACGATTGTCACGCAATCAAAAGATAAATCTAAGCATTGCATGATGTTCACAAGGCTACCATCGCACCTCAAGTCCAAGGATTAATAATGTACTATTGCAATATGTAAATTCTTATTTGACAGATAAATCTTCCAATTAAGAATTTCCATCGGGTCATATTCAATGAACTTGTTCTCCAACAAGCACCCACATATATGCACTCGCGTCACAACGCTGATATTAATGGAATGCAACATCCTCGTCTTACAAGCGTGCATCATATGCGAAGTCTCATCGGGCTATTCAATGTCCTATCTCAAAAAGCCCATTGATTTGGAACATGTTTTAAGACCAAAACCTTAGAGACATATTCCATGATTGCCATCGTATGCACAACCATGTCCCGTAGTTTAAATTGGTCTAAGTACTTTATCATACGTGAAATTATAATAAAAGCGAAAACATAAAAAAAGAAAGTTGCCTTTATTAATATAATTTCCAATAAAATCATTATGCAAGTAGAATGAAATCCAATCTCATTGGAACGTCGGGCACTCTACTCTAACATATCTCTCTTCTCGGGTGCACTGCAATATATGTGTACTTAGAGAACTAAAGGGAGATGCTGCCGAAAAATTTAGTCAACAAAAATCTATATACTAAAATGCTGTATTATTGGAAAATCACGTTTTCGAATGGGATAGGGCCTTACCAAAAAATTCAATCATTCTCTAGCCACCCTCATGCTGTCCAATTTTCGATAAATCAATATAAAAACCGTATAATGTTAGGATGAGTTCTGATCGTAGTTGAATGTACAAGCGAGTCAATAATGGCTATTTATCCTCACAATTCGTGGATGGACTCAAGAGTTTTATTGAATTTGCGCAAGCACATTCCACTCATAAGGATGGACAGAGGCTGAAATGTCCTTGTAATCATAGTAGATGTAGGAATAATAGTTAAATCGATGTCGATGAGATCAAGTACCACTTGGTTAGACACGGGTTCGAGATAAATTACTATAGATGGATTTACCACGGAGAAAGTCAGCTCGCCACTTTTGGACGCCATCACGATTTTCATGCTGGAGGACCCTCTTACATCCCTTCTGATGAATCATCAAACGCGTACATTAATATGGTTCAAGATGCATCTGGTCCTGATTTTGATGTGTTTGCCGATATGGAAGAGTCGCTGAACCCTAAGGCTCAAAAATTTTACGACATGTTGAAAGTTGGAAATCAGCCATTGTACTCGGGGTGCGAGGGACATACTCAGTTGTCATTAATTTTCCATCTCATAAATTTGAAGTCAGAGAATCGCATGTCTCAGAAGTGTTATGATCAATTAAGTGAATTAATCAAAGAGATGGTACCGAAAGACAATCTCGTACCCGATAACTTCTACAACAGCAAGAAGTTGTTAAGGGGTATGGGCTTACCAATCGAGAAGATAGACTGCTCCAAGAATAATTGTATGATCTACTGGAGAGACGATTTTGATTTAATAAACTGCAAATTTTGTAATGAACCTTGGTTTAAACCCATTCGTCAAGGAAAAACAAAATGACAGAAGGCTCGTGTCGCGTACAAGAAGATGTACTATTTTCCATTAACTCCTCGTCTGCAGAGGTTGTACGCATCTAATGCCACAACAAAAGATATGAGATGGCATGCTGAACACGTGGTTGAAGACAATGTTATGCGCCACCCATCCGACTCAGAATCTTGGAAACATTTCAACCAGACTCATCCAAGTTTCGCGGTTGAAAGTCGAAACATGAGATTGGGTCTTTGTACAGATGGTTTTCAACTATTAGGAAGTTTTGGCGCACAATATTCATCATGTCCCGTCATAGTTACACCCTACAACTTGCCTCCTTGGATGTGCATGAAAGAGCAGTTCATGTTCCTGAGCGTTCTTGTACCAGAGCCAAAGAATCCAAAAGACAAACTTGATGTGTTTCTGCAACCTTTAATTGCCGAATTAAATCAGTTGTGGACGGTTGGATCTCCCTCGTACGATATATCTAAGAAAAAAAATCTTCAATTGCGAGCAGCCCTTATGTGGACAAATAGCGATTTTCCTGCGTATTCTATGTTGTCTGGATGGAGTACGACCGGTTGAATAGCTTGTCCTTACTGTATGGAATGGTCAGACGCCTTCACTCTTAAGTGCAGCGGGAAGAAATCGTGGTTCGACAATTACCAAAAATTCCTTGAGTGCGATCACTGTTTTCAAAAAGATAAACGACGCTTTCGAAAAAGAAGACCTGTCGAGACTCCACCGCAGGAAGTTCTTTCAGGGATAGAAGTTTTGGCAGAAACAGAAAGACTAGGGCTTTTGAAAGTCACTGAACTGGATGCAGCACTCGTTAATGCGCAAATATCCCGAACGTCTGGGTTGAGAAAACAAAGTATCTTCTTGGATCTGCCATATTGGATGACACATCTAATTCGCCACAATTTAGATGTTAGTCACATCGAGAAAAATATGTTTGACAATGTTTTAAATACGACGATGAATGCCAAAGGAAGACCAAGAACACGCATAGATTTTGGGAAGAGTTGAACGAATATTGTAATCGTTCAGATTTAGCGCCAGATGGATCGGGAAAGTGTCCTAAAGCTTGTTACACACTTGATAAGCCGTCGAAAGCTTCCATTTGTGATTGGGTCAAATCTCTTTGATTTCCAGATGGGTACGTATCAAATTTAGGGCGTTGCGTCGACAAGAAGGAATCGCGTTTGATCGGGATGAAGAGTCATGATTGTGATGTATTTATGCAGAGGTTGATACCAATAGCCTTTCGTGAACTGCTTCCTCCGAATGTGTGGAAGGCTCTAACCGAATTGAGCCTTTTTTTCAAGGATCTCACGTCAATAGTCATTCGCACTGAAGATATGAGTCGACTTGAAAGTGAGATTTTGTTAATATTGTGTCAACTGGAACTGATCTTCCCTCCAAGTTTTTTTGACTCGATGGAGCATCTGCCCATTCATCTTGCGTATGAAGTGAGAAATAAGGCGAGTGTTGAAGGGTCGATAGCAAACGTGCTGGGGATTTATTCTTGGCAATAACTCCTCTTTAGTGATTTGCCTTTCTTGGGCACAAAATAAATTAGGACTCTAGATTTTGTTTCCTAGTTTATGTATAGGACTTTATTTAGTTTCCTAGATTATGTTTAGGATCTTCTTTAATTGTTTACCAAGTTTAGGATTCTAGGATTGTCTATTTAAGACAAGAGAATACTAAGACTTGGACACACTTTTTTTAAGAGACGCACGGATTTTAGAAGACGCATGGAGGCGACGCAATACGGCAAAGAAGAAGACGAGCAAGATAGCTACTTGGAGCCACAGTCCGAGATCAACAAGTTCTTCGAAGTTGCATGACCAACGGAGAAGATCTTTTCATCTAGGCGACAAGTATTTAGTATCACGCGTTTGATACTTTAGTTTTCATATATTACTTCTTATCTTTTTGTATTGATCATGAACAAGAAAGTAATATAGTTTTTGGGTTTGTACACCCAAGTTCACAAGTACTTTTACTTGCGAACTGAATTTAAATTGTTGTGTTCTTGAGTTTAAATTTCCACTGCATATTTTTAGTTAAACTCTGGTTGATGTTGGTTTCAGTGTTGGTTAACATTGAAAACAACATCATATACTGATACTTAAACTCGGATAAGTGGATCAAAAGACTCGTCTGCTACTTATATTCAAAACTATAGACCTTTAAATTTTACAATTGGCATCTAGAACGGGTTACTTAACCTTTAAGTACTGATCCTTATTTGTTTAGGTGCTATGGATCCTCAAGGCAACCCAAGGCCTCCAATCCTCAATGGGGAGAAATACTCTCTCTGGAAACAGAGGATGCGGTGGCATATAAAGAACATCGATGAATGTGCATGGAGAACCATTCTGATTGGATGGGAAAAGCCACGTGTCACTGATGGTGAAGGTGACACCGTCGACAAGAAAGAGATAGATTGGACTCCTGAGGAAGTAGCTGATGCAAAATGGAATTCCAAATGCATCAACACCCTTTGTGGATATGTAGACGCAAGCTTCTATAAAGTCATCAAGAATTGTGATTCAGCGAAGGATGCATGGGACGCACTCCAAAGGGTATGTGAAGGGACCCAAAGCGTGAAGAGATCTAGACTGAGAATGCTGACATCTACCTTCGAGGAAATGAGAATGGATGAAAAGGAGTTCATCATGGACTACGCCATGAGACTCTCAGATATTGCAAACGAGTGCAGAGATCTTGGTGAAGCAATAACAAACACACATCTTGTGGGAAAACTACTAAGATCCATCTCAAAGAGATTCAGTATGAAGGTGGTTACCATAGAAGAATCCAAAGACGTTGATGACATAGTGTACAATGCCTTGGTTGGCTCTCTCAAGACATATGAGATGGAACACCTTAGTTCCAACTCTAAAGAGAAGAATGTTGCTCTCTCCTCCGATGCTAGCTTCGACAACGATGAAGATGATGAGGAGTTTGGTTTGAATGAGATTCTGTAAAAGATGGAATCCACCACTCTTGAGGAAGACAAATTATCTTATATGACCCAACGCTTTAATAACTTCCTAAAGAAGAAGAAAAACATTGGAGGATCAAGCACAAAGACCAAGCTGCAGGTGCCTACACCAAAGTTCACTGGGCGCACTCTTGCCAGATCACAGTCCTTGCCTTCGTTATCCAATGCATCCAGCTCCTCGAAACCACTCAGTGAAGTTCAATGCCATGAATGTAAGGGTTGGGGGCACTACAAGAATGAGTGTGCTAACACTCTCAGGAAAAAGAGCATGGTTGCTACAGACTTCACTGAGGATATCAACGATTCTGACTTGATTGAACAAGTTCCATCCCTGTTTACTAATGTTGTGTGGGACGATGACATCCATGTTGGTAACACCGAAGCCAACATCGTGTGCCTGAATGCAGAGGCTACTGATTATCTTGAAGAGTATTAGTAGCTGAGTATTGAGCATAAGAAACTATTTGTTAGTTGGGGTAAACATGTACTCAAGGTCAAAGATCTCATGAAAGAGGTGGACAAGCTAACCAAGGAAAAGAATGATCTACTTGACATAATTATCCGATTAGAGTCGTCGCTCACCAAAAAGGATGTTGAGCTAGAAAAAGTGAAAACTGGGCTGAAGAAGGTTCAAGGAACCATCACTAATCTCAACAAAGGCAAGGCAAAGCTCGACGAAATCTTGGAGATGAGTTTCCCAGAAACCTCAAAGCATGGAATTGGCTACAAACCGAATCAGCCAACACAAGTATCAAACCAAAAAAAGAAATCTACCAAACGCCACAAGAAGAGAAGGAGACAGTCGTGTGCCATCATTGTGGTGAACCAGGTCACATTCAACCTTTCTGCTGGAAGATTATTGGCGATAGAAGATATTTTCAGAGAACAAGGGTGGCTGCTGAATCCCATGTTGGTTCCCATGTTACCAACATCAAAACCAACACCAGGTTCAAACAAGTTTGGGTCAAGAAAAATAACATCAAGTGCAATATGATGCATACCTCCCTGAGATCCCATGTCCCTGGAGCCTGGTACTTCGATAGTGGATGCTCCAAGTATATGACCGGATCAGAAGAACTACTTTCCAACATTGTCAGGTTTCAAGGTGGAAAAGTAAAATATGGTGGAGGTTCAAATGGTCAAATCATTGGGCAATGAACTCTTGATGTTCCTGACATTGTAAAACTAGAAAAGGTATTGCTGGTTGAAGGACTTACTAAAAATCTTATAAGCATAAGTCAACTCTACAACGGTGGTTTTAGTGTTAAATTAAATCGAGAAAAATGTGAAGTCTATGAGGAGATTGGAGATTTCATCCTCACTGGTCAGAGGACTTCAGATAATTGCTATCAAATCTATAGCGATGCCTTTTGAAGATTGTCCCAATTAAGTGATGCCGAGGTGTGGCATAAAAAACTTGGGAATGCCAACTACAAGATGATGGATAGGTTAGCCAAAGAGATAGATGTGAATGGGCTTCCTAAGATCAACACCAAGATCATCCCTGTTTGCGAGGCGTGCCAGAAAGGAAAGTAGGTCAGGGTGCCACATCCAGTAATGCAGAGTCTCACTACATCATCTTACTTCGAACTCCTTCATATGGATCTTATGGGACCACTTGAAGTCGAGAGACTTGGTGGAAAAAGGTACGTTTTAGTCATTGTATATGATTTTTCTCGTTATACTTGGGTAGATTTTTTAAAAGAAAAATCTGAGACTTTTGAAGCATTTAGAAAACTTGCAAAGAGGCTATGTGTGAGATTTGGTGTGAATATTGGTAGGATTAAAACTGATCATGGAAAAGAGTTTGAGAATGCATCCTTCTCAAAATACTGTTCTACGGAAGGCATAAGTCACGAGTTTTCTTCACCAATTACTCCCCAACAAAATGGCATAGCTGAACGTAAAAATAGATCTCTTGCTGAGATGACTAGAACTATGCTCATTTCTAATGGCATTGCAAAATGTTTTTGGACTGAGGCTATGAATACTGCATGTCATATAATAAATAGGGTATACTATAGATCAGGGTCATGTGTCACACCCTATAAATTGATGTTGGGTAAAAAATCAAACTTGAGCTATTTTCATATGTTTGGATGTATTTGCTATGTGCTCAGTGATAGAAATCATCTTGCTAAACTTGACTCAAAAAGTGACAAATGCATTTTCATGGGATATTCCCAAAATAGTCATGCATATAGATTGTCTAATCTTAGAACACGTAGTATGTTTGAGTCAGTAAATGTCAAGTTCGACGATTTGACAAGTGGAGTTAAACCTACCGAGGATAATGATCTGGTCTATGATCAGAATCCTCAAGATAATGCCACGGTTCCTGTAGATGATAGTGCAGGTATTGAAAACAGAGACGCAGGTGCTGAAACCAGAGAGCCTAGTGATGTTGGTATCCATGTTGGTCCTGGGAACACAACATCAAACCCAACATCAACTCAAGCTGCCGCAGAATTAGATTCCTAAAAAGAAGAGGAAGATCCAGTTGACCCCATTGATCTTCATTAGAGGGATATTCCATCTAGAATTCAGAGGAACTACCCCACGGGCCAAACAATCGGAGACTTAGATGAAAGAAGTACAAGAAAGCGCTAGATAAATTTCAAAGAAATGGTTAGTTATGTCTGTTTGTCTACTAACTGTTCTAAAATTCGAGAGTCTTTTTACTTTTCTAAAACAGAACCCAAGCGTGTGGAGGATGCTCTCAAGGATGGGTTCTGGATAAAGGCAATGCAAGAGGAGTTGGACCAATTTGCTAAAAACGATGTATGAGATTTAGTTCCTCGTCTAGAAAACTCTCACGTGACTGGAACAAAGTGGATCTTCAAGGAAAAAAAATGAGTCAGGTAACATTGTGAGGAACAAAGCTCGACTGGTTGTGCAAGGGTATACGCAAATTGAAGGTATCGACTTTGATGAGACATTTGCCCCTGTTGCTCGCATTGAGTCGGTAAGACTCTTACTTGCTGCTGCTTGTCATATGAAGATATCATTGCATCAAATGGACATAAATAATGCTTTTTGAAATAGAGTTTTAAGCAAAGAAGTGTATGTTGAGCAACCGAAAGGATTTGTAGATCCCCAAAAACCAAACTTTGTTTTAAAACTGAAAAAGGATTTATATGGTTTAAAACAAGCTCCTAGAGTTTGGTATGAAAGGTTGACTCAACACTTGCTCTTTTTGAACTTTAAAAGAGGGGAAGTTGACAAAACCTTGTTTCTCCTTAGATCCAATAAGCACATCTTGATTGTCCAGATTTATGTTGATGATGTTATTTTTAGATCTACTAATGAGCAGGTGGTAAAGGAGTTTATCACTCGAATGTCCGGCACATTTGAGATGAGCATGGAAGGTAATCTCTCGTACTTTCTTGGTTTACAAATCAAACAGCTTGATGATGGTATTTTTTCCTTTCTCAGACCAAATATGCTAAGAACTTAGTTAAAAATCTAGGTTAGAAGGTGAAACGCATAAGAAGACTCCTTTAGGTAAAACTGTGAAACTGTCGAGAGATGATGTTGGTAAAGATGTTGATAACACCATGTACAGAAGCATGACAGGGAGTCTGTTGTATTTGACAGCAAGTAGGCCAGATATTACGTATAGTGTGTGTTTGTGTGCTAGATATCAATATAATCCAAAAGAGTCACACTTAAAAGCCGTTAAAAGAATCATAAGGTACATTGCTGGTACAACAGAACTAGGTGTTTGGTATACTAAAGACACTGGTACTGAACTTGTGGGTTATACTGATTCGGACTGGGCTGGGGATGTAGTGGATAGGAAGAGTACTACAGGGGGTTGTTTTTCCTTGGGTAATAATATAATCTCTTGGTACAACAAAAAATAGAATTGTATTTCTCTTTCTACAGATGAAGCCGAGTATATTGCAGCTGGAAGTGCGTGTACACAATTGTTGTGGATGAACCAAATGATAGAAGACTATGGTCTGCATAGTAAAATCTGACTTTACTTTGTGATAATTCCAGTGCCACTGACATCTCGAAAAATCTAATCCAGCATTCTCGAATCAAACACATTGACATAAGGTACCATTTTATTCGAGACTTGGTTGAGAGGAAGATAGTTATCCTTGAGCATATAGGGACAGACAATCAGCTTGCTGACATCTTCACAAAGGCATTAGATTTAGAGACCTTTTATTGTTTGAGAAGGGATCTCGGTATGTGCATTGTCTAAGCTAATGTTGGTTTTGATGTTGTGACACCCTAAACTAACATCAGTCACAACATCTGTATAATTTTGCATGCATTTTTATTTTCTTTTCATACATAATCTGAATGCATTGAGTCTGGTTGAAAGTGCAATAAGTTCATGTGTTGTAATAAAAGTGATGACAAAAAAATTATCCTCTTCAATTAGGTGATTGTGGAACTTTCCCGCATAAACTGGCTTTCTCCCACGTCCCAAAACAAGAGGTGTTAATAGCAATTGTTGAAGATAAACTAATTCTCTTCAAATCTCTAAAAAGATGAAGAGAATCTGGATTAAAATTGATCAAATCTTTAAATTTCACCTCCTTGAGTTATTTTGACGTAGTCATTAACTTGGGTTTAGGGGTCTGTTTCCATTGACTTCACCTGAGGCAATGTTGGTTATAATGTTGTCAGTAATGAAAAGCAACACTGATCAAGTCACTAAAATCGTAATATGAATTATTTTAACCTTTTTACGTCATGAATTTTAGGCATCCAGTAGGACATTCATACTTTGAGAAGATGCCTTCTTGCTGTGCGTACTGTTGCTTGTGTTTTTGTCTATCTTGAATTCTCTTAATTGTGTTTTGAATCTAGCTAACCAAATGTTTCAGTGGAGTTATAATCGAACGGCTGGTCAGGTAATAACGAGTTTAATTCGGAGAGTGAAAATTCATCTTGCAAAAGATTAACTCATTCAGCTCTATATTTCGGTTGATCCTGTAGTAGAGTCGTGCAATTTTAATTTAATAAATTAATGAGATAATGGTTGAAGTGGTTGGGATCATGTATCCTACATTAAGGGGGAGTGGTGTTGTTTTAGAAAGAAGAGAGAATCGATTTTAGGCCTCAAATCCGCTGGAAGGTAAATTAGGGTTATTTCTTTCTTTCTTTTTTTTACTTTTCTCTCTCCTTGGCAACGATCACTTTTTGGAAAGCTTAAATACTTTATTTTCTTACCGTTTTCCCACTTCTCCATAAACCCTCTGAAATTAAACTCTCAAGCTCTCACAAACTTCTCGATTGTTTCGATTTTGCTGTTTTTGTGTTTTTGTTGAAATTCTCAGGATGACGAACCCGTCTTCTTCATTAACTATTCCTGAGTTACCGGCAGGCGTGTGCCTCTTCGTCGAACAGGTTCCTGCACCTTATCCAAGATTTGGTGGCCTGGACATTCGTGCCGAAGTAGGTGGTGGTTCGTCCTCCGACCCACCACTGATTACAACATTGCCGACTCCCTCGCCGCCGCGTGAATCTCAAGATGTTGTGCCGGCTCCTGCGCCGCCTGACACCATCATTGAAGCACAGGTGTTTCTAGTGCAACCCGGGAATGAGATAGATGTTGACAATCCACCTAATTTTCCGTTTGTCGTTGACACGTTTGGACCAGTTGGGAACCCTACCCTGAAGCGATCCCGGAAGTTGCGTAATATTCCACCCGGCGTGGTGCCACCGGCCTTTTCAAAGAGCTAAGCAGGACCGCAACGTAATGTGCCGATTGAGCACATGAACCTTGCGGAGGGTGTCACCGTGTTGGCAGATCCTGATGATGATGACTATGTTCTTGCCGCTCCGGTTGAAGAGTCAGTGCCTCCTTATGCTTCAGCTTCGAGTCTGACGAAGAAGAAGACACCTCATCGGAAGCAGAATGTGAAGTTGACCGACAAGAAAATTACCCCGACATCCATCAAGGTTTCACCAGGTTCTACTGAAACCGAATAATCGTCTCCTCCTTATATTATTTTGGACTTTTTCTTTGGGGAAGTAACGAGTTCATCCAGACCAGTTACTAATGATCCTCCTCCGTCTCCTGTCCGCGAGACATAGCCCGAGTTTGATCCTGATCTATTTGAGTATTTCCTTGATTCCTCATCTAATGTACCTCTTCGTGATATCTTTTCTGCTTACAAGAAAGACAAGAAGAAAAACAAGGCAGCGAAGAAGGACGATGTTGGTCCTCATGTTGTTTCCCCCATACCAACATCACCGCAAGCCCAGTCTGCTGATATTGCTTCTCCTGCTCCCATATCGACTCCATCTGACACCTCTACTCACTCTCACTCCTCCACTGGCACTCCCTCTCGGACCATTGAGCTTGAAGACATGGTTGCATTTTCTGATAGTTTTTGACTGCCGGGGCCGAGGAGTTGTTTTCTGAGTGCCGCACCCGGCATATGATTATTGAGCGCTGAGTCCCGGTTGAGGTGTTTGAGAATCAAAATTTGATTACCTTGCTTCAGCATAAAGGTATGTATTCCATAGTCTCGACTGCCATGCCCTTTGTCCGTAATGTAGTGGTGGAGTTCTGTGCCAATTTGATGCCTTCCATTGTTGATTTAAAGTCTGTGAACTATGGCAAAGTTTTTGTGCATGGCAAAGTGTTTAGTTTTACCCCTGATTTGATTGATGAGTTGTTTGGGACTGAGCCGTATCGGGGTGATTCCTCTATGGATGACATGAATGAAGTCATTTCATTCTTGTCTGGGGGTTTGATTAATGCATGGTTTGAACAGTTTCCGAGTACTCGTCTTTCTTCCCTTCACTCTGTTTTGCACAAGGTAGCCATTTGTAACTGGGTTCCCTCCAAGAACACCACATGTGTTACGCGGCCTCAGGCCCAATATTTGTACAAGCTTGGGAGAGGAATCAAGTATAGCTTTGGGCAGCATGTGTTTGACACGGTTAAAAAGTTTGCCACCACCGAGTCTACGTCTTCTATAAGTTTCCCTTCCATGATCTTTAGAGTCCTTGAGAATTAAGGTTTGACGCTTCATCCTGATGACGTGCTTACCGGTGAGGCTGACTGGTTTGCTTTGAGGGGACAACATATTTCTGGTGCGAGGGTTATTGATCTCTCTTGGCAGGCGCCGTTCCGGGATGATGTTGCTAGTGGTGTTGGATCCGGAGTTCCCAACATTGGTTACACCATGGTGCACATGTCTGCACAGGTTCTTCGTGCGCATGTTGCCTGGATTGATTCGCAAATTACCCAGATGCAGGCGCTTAGGAGTTCCTTCATGGAAGCCCTTTTGCCTTCAAGCCAAAAAAGGAGAGATAATGGCGACACTGATAAGGATGAGGCTGACGATGATGCTGCCACTGCCGAGGCCTTGGCAAGACTTTCTCACGTTTCAACTAAAAGAACAAATGTGGGCGAGCTATTTTGGGAGTTGCGAGCTCTTGTGTAGGATTGGCAAGCTCTTATATGAGAGTATCGAGCTTTCATCGAGTAAAATGGTATTATTGCAGCTCGCTACTGAGTAGTAGCTCGGTATTAAGAGTTGAGCTTTTTGTGATTAATGCGATCTTGAGCCTTGATGGGCTATTATGGTTTATGGTTTGAAATAGCTTTTTGGCTGACCTGTTTTAGGTCGGATAAATGAAATGTCTCTTTTTTATATTCTACCTGATTTCGTACCTCAATCAGCCAGAATATGGGGGACTAGCTTATACGACATCAAATGTCGACTTGGTTATGTATGGTAAGAAATTGGCGAAAGGGGTAGAAGATTCTAGGTCCCGCCAGGACACCAACATGGTAATAATATATTTTATGGTTGTTATGGAATTATGGAAACTAAGAATCCTAATATGGGAATATTTTCTTATTATGGATATTGAGTATAATTAGGAGATTTAGTCCCACCTTATGAAGGAATTATATTGGTTGGTGGACAAGTCTCAATAATCTTATAAATAGGGGGTTCAGGTCCTTACTTTACAAGCTTGATAGCTTCACTTTACTTTACATCTACTTTATCTTATATTTTAAGCTCTTGCGCGCTATTGAGATCTCTCTCACAAAAAGGCTCTCGCCTATTTTCTAAGCCCTAATCTAACTTACGCATCGGAGGGCCTACGCCGGGGCCATCCTCCGCCTTGGTTGAGTTTTATTTTGCAGGATCTAACAGGTCGCCAGAAGTTCCTTGGAGATCAATCAGGTCGCTACGTTGCTATTTGAAGTTATTCAGGCCGCTGATTTCATATATGAGGTCAGTACCCCCTATTCTTGAAGCACCAATCTTTTTGGTCGCATCATAGGAAATTTATCATTCTACATGCTCTCTCTCTCTCAAATAAACGTGATTGCATACACATACCCTATTTCTCTTCTACTAAAACTAGGGGCTCACAATCACAACCTTGCAAAGAAAGGGAGAGAGTATTACTATTAATATTTTTAGTGCTTTTCGATACTTGTTTTGAGATTTTGAATCTCAATCTATATTTTAGGATTCAATTTTAATACCTAATCAACAATTTCTCACATTGAACTCTTACTTTACTATCAAATTCACACTCATTTTTTTTATCTATCATAATTACATTTAAATAATTAGCTATTACTAAATACAATACAATAATAAAATACTATCAACTTTTCAAATATGATTTGATATCAAATACAATATATTATATTCTCACCCACATTTCAAATGATTTGACATTTGTAATAAATAAATAATTTTGAAACCCACAATAAACAATAACTCTTACTATGCATAGAATTTTGAATATTCAAGATTCTAAAGTCGACTCATCTTATTTTATTAATTAACATATCATAATAATAGTAATACTAAAAGATACTTTGAATTTAAAATCTTTTGGCATGTTTGTACTGATCTTCGTTAGTATTTAGATTCCTAGTATTCAAATTTTGGGGTATTGAAAATTTTGTAAATAGTAAAAAAAAAAATTGTTTGTGGTTAAATTAAAAATCCTTTACATTTTAGTGAAGATGTCGTATCATTTGATAAATTATTATATTGTATTTATTTGAATTTAAAATGAGTATAAAATACATGATGTGACAAATAGAAATATATTATAAAAGAAATAGTAATTATGATAAGAATAATGCATGTATTAGATTTCACAATCTATATATATATTAAAAGGGGGTCTGGAGAGAGAAAATATTAGGATTAGAATACTACGTAAATGCCACGTAGGATTAATAATTACTTTACTTAGTAATTTTCTTAATATAATTAGAGAAGTAAATACCTTAATTAGATTAAAAGAGAGGTCTGGAGAGAGAAAATAACAGGAGTAGAATGCCACGTAAATGCCACGTAGGATTAATAATTACTTTACTTAGTAATTTCTTAATATAATTAGAGAAATAAATACCTTAATTAGATTTTCAGTACGGATAGAGAGAAAAATATGAGTAGGAAAGAGTAAAAATGACACGTAGAATTATTATTATTATTATTTTTAGTTATGTAGGGATTTTATTAACATAATTATGATAGATACATTGATTAATATTAATGGTGATTTGATTTCCTTTTTTAATTAAAAAACCAACTAGGATTAGTTTTCTCTTTTAATTATGTAGGAATCTTCTTAACATAATTAGGATAGATACTCTAATTAACATTAAGAAATAATAAAAAATTAATATTATATATACACACACACATATATATTATATTTATATAATCACTTATATGTTATTTTGATTTTTATTATGAGTTTTCTTTTTACGTTTTTTCGTTATTTTTCTAATTCTGAATCCAACAATATCAAATTTGTCATTTTTTCTCATAATAATTTGATCAATTTATTTAATTAAATTATACAAAAATGCACAATACAATATAATATGATATTATTTTTTATTGGTTATCAACATGTTGAGAGGTCTGGAGAGAGAAAATATTAGGATTAGAATACTACGTAAATGCCACGTAGGATTAATAATTACTTTACTTAGTAATTTTCTTAATATAATTAGAGAAGTAAATACCTTAATTAGATTAAAAGAGAGGTCTGGAGAGAGAAAATAACAGGAGTAGAATGCCACGTAA
>BMAC01000432.1:827640-863412 GCA_014905375.1 Phtheirospermum japonicum | reverse complement strand
TGGTAAGAATGTCTATTAACTAAGCTTAGATTTTGGGTTTGAGTCATTTGAAGGCGGGTTGAGGAGATTGTTATTTTTTATTTTTTTTTCTATTTTAAGATCAATTCATAATGACAAACTAATTAATAAAAAAAGAAAAATTCCAGTGGAAAAAAAAAAAAAAGGCCCAATGTGTATGTGAACCAAATGCAGCCCACTTCTGCTTCGAAATATTATTAGTACTTATAAATTTCAATATTTAATTAATATGACTATCATTTTTCATAACGAGTGATAGGACTCTTGGACTAGTACCAAATTTCTTGTAATTACATTTCTTACAAGAACATGTATAATCTTGTTCGGAAAATATATAAATAACCACTGGTTACTGCCTTAGAATCAAATGACCATAACCATACATATAATCATTACACAAAAAGAGTAAAAGAAGGCACACATTAGTTTGCCATAAGCTGAACATAACAGATAATTGGCACACTAATAATGATCTGCTTCAGATTTCACCAGAAATCCCCACATGAACATTGCCCTTCCTTAAAATGATGAAACCTATAGCAATCCCTAACAGTAATTTCCCTTCCACTAACACAAGACACAATCTTAAACGCATTATGACAATCCCCACACATTCTCAAATTCTTCATCACAACTAAACTCACACCATCCTTAGTCGACAAAAGCCCAAACGCAACCGCCAGTTTCTCACTATGATACCTCACCATTGTCTCCTTCTCTTCCTCCGTCAACACCCCATCGTCCCTAACCGAAACCCATCTCAAATCAGGCACATAACCAGCCTGTTTCAGTTTCTCCATCATCTCGTCCCAAAACTCATAAATCTCGTTTCTCATTGGGTGCAATTTATCATCTGCAACAAACACATGAACTCTCTTGTCCACCTCTATCCAACTGCAGCCGGGCCTTCTCTTCACGTTCTTATCTCGCATCATCCTCTTAACAATCGCCACCTCATCCCATCTACGGTTCCCGGCATACATGTGTCCCAGCATAATATAAGGGGTCGCATTCGAAGGGTCAAGCTTAAGGCACTGTTTGGCGGCCTTTTCTGCTAACTCCATGTTACCATGCGTTCTACAGGCTCCAAGTAATGAAGCCCAAACCATTATACTAGGATTATATGGCATTGTCTTTATAAGCCTCTCTGCTTCGTTTAATTTTCCCGCTCGGCCCAAAAGGTCAACCATACACGTATAATGTTCCGATTCCGGTTCGATCTTAAATTTCTCCTTCATTATACGAAAGTATGTTTTTCCATCCTCGACTCGTCCAGTATGCGCACACGCTGAAAGAACGGATACGAAGGTTATATTCGTCGGTGCAATATTTTTCTCGAGCATTTTTCTGAAAAGTAACAATGACTCATTCCCGAGCCCGTGCTGAGCGTAGCCCGCGATCATCGAGTTCAAAGATACGCTATTACGCTCCGGCATTTTATCGAACACTTTCTCCGCTTCTTTCAAGTCCCCGCATTTTGAATACATTGCGATTAGGGCATTGTTTACAGAGACAGTTATGGTCGACGGGATATCGGATTTGATGACTAAAGAGTGTATTTGTCTCCCTTGGGACGGGGACGGCATTTTAGAACACGCGGTGATTACGCATACGAAGCTACATTCGTCAGGAAAGTTACCCGCGCGTTGCATGTGCTTGAAGCAATTCAAAGCCTCTTCCGAGAACTCGTCGTTCAGCGAATACCCAGAAATCATCGTGTTCCAAAGAACCAAATCCGGGTCGGGAATTTCGTCGAACACCTTAACGCAGTTCATTATCTGACCAGCACCAACGCCGCATTTCGAGTATAAATCGATCAAACCGCTCCCGACGTGTGGGTTTTTGTTGAACCCCATTTTGACTAACTGACAATGAAACTGCATCCCACCGCGTAAATCATCCATGCTCGTAAACGCAGTCAATACGCTAGCTAAGGTGAACATGTCCACGTATAATTCCTTACGTATCATTTCTCGATATAATCTGATCGCCTTCAACCCTTGTCTATGCTGACCGTATGCTACAATCATCGAATTCCATGAAACCTCGTCCTTAACCACACCCATCGTAAAAAACACCCTTTCGGCCTCACGAAAAAGCCCGTTTTTACTGTACCCAGAAATAAAAGCATTATTTACGGAAGCATAATTGTCGAACCCACCCAAAAGAGCCGAACCGTGTAATTGTTGGACCAATCCAATGTCATCACCGCACGCGGTGATGACGGTCGAAAATGTGAACCCGTCCATAGATATATCTGATTCACGAAGGCCCAGAAAAAGATTTAGGGCCCGCGAAGAATCGCCGCGGTCGGCGTAGGCGGAGATGAGGGTGTTGTAAGAGATGAGGTCCGGTTGGGGAATTTTGTCGAACAGTTGGTGGGCGAGACGGGGCAACGATTGTTTGGCGTAGGCTGCGATCATGACGTTGAAGGAGAAGACGTTTGGGTCTGGGGTGGCGTCGAAGGAACTCCGGGCGGCGGAGAGACGGCCACATTTGGAGTACAGGAGAGTGAAGTGGTTGGAGATGTAGGTTAGGTGTGGGACGAGGGATTTGACGTAGAGTGTGTGGAGGCATTTGCCTGTTGTGAGATCCCTTTGGTCTATGCATGCTTTCAGGATTTGCCGGAATGTTTGGAGGGTTGGGGTCATCTAAGGTTCAGATGCACGGAGTGAAATATGATTTGGAAATAAGAATCAAGAGCGAGCATAGTGTGCTTGCTTGGTTGTGCTCGCAGTTCTCGTGTTTGGACGTATGACCTCGTGGCCTAGCATAATAATTATAAACCCAAACTATCGTGTTTTTGAATAGAGAATTTTTTTTTTTGCCTCCACTATTTTTTATACTTTGCCTCTCAAAGTAATTTTTTGTTCCACTTTATCTGTTGATATCTAATAATTTTCGATGTTGCCTCTAAACTTTATTTCTGTCAGAATATTTCTTCTAAATTCCATCGACGGGCAGCTATGGGGCAAAGTGCAAAAAATCTTAAAGTTTGAGGGACAAATTAAAAAAATATAAATATTGAGTTTTAACTTAAGTTTTTATATTTGAAAAGGATATAAAATATTATCTTACACACACAAATCCAATACAATTCCAATTAAAAAAAAAAACCTTCATGAATTTTCAATTAATACTTATAATTTTCTAATATAAATGTTGTCAATACATCTCTTATATTATTAAATATGAAACAAATGACTAATTATTATGTAAATTATTATGCTAAATAATATAATAATAATATATTATTATGTAATATTGATTGAACAAAATAGAATAAAGGTGTATTTCGCATATGCATTATAATATTATGATACGAAAAATAAAATTATCATTCGATATTATTATTTCTATAAAAAGTGTGATTAAATACTATTTTAATCACGAGTACATTGTTATAAAAGATTGTATCACCATATTACTTAGAGAAAAAGTGTAAAAACGACTTTAATATTTGTATTTAAGTGCAATTATACTTATATTATAAGATAGTTTTTTAATTGTATCTTTTAAGTATATTACTAATTACTATGGTATCATTTCACGATTATATATATATAATATATATATATATATATATATATATAAAAATTCTATTTTTTTAATAAAATAATAATTATACATAAAAACTCAATATTAATATTATTTTAATTTTTCATCCAAATTATAAGATTTTTGCACTTTGCCCCATATTTAAGATTTTTACATTTTACCCTCCAAACTATAAGATTCTTGCACTTTGCCCCCCAACTGCCCGTCGATGGAATCTAAAAGGAATATTCCGCCGAAAATAAAGTTTAGGGGGCAAAGTCGAAAATATTGTACATCAGAGGGTAAAGTGGAACAAAAATACTTCGAGGGGGCAAAGTGTAAAAAACAGCATACATTGGGGGCCAAAAAACTTTTTCCCCTTTTTCATAGTTTACCATACAAACTATTATTTTATGACAAACCGTCATATAAACTATGCGCCGATTTATAATTTTCCCCCTGGACCGGGATGTTTGTGGTTTTGTAATCAAAACCGGATGATGTGGCACAATCCGATTGCGCCACGCCATCCGATTTTATGTCACAAATTTACAAGAAATCTGATTTAGGGGCCAAATTGCCAAATTGCGCATAGCTTATATGGCGGTTTTGTCACACATAATAGTTTGTATGATAAACTGTGAAAAATGTAAGGATTGTGGGGGGGCAAAAAATAATTAACCTTATATTTAAGAAATTTAACAATTATATAGGTAAATGGTAAATTAATATGTGAAAGGAGGACCGATAAGTAAAAACTAATGATATTTTATGCTCGTTAGTACATAACATATTTTTTATATATAAACTGGTAATAGTATATCATTCAATAACTCTCATCCCCCCCATATTTTATGCTCGTTAGTACATAACATATTTTTATATATAAACTGGTAATAGTATATCATTCAATAACTCTCATCCCCCCTCCCCCCCTAATTTGTTTAGGTTGGCCGTATTTTCCGAACTCCACGCACTACACTGCTACCACTGTTATTTTCGCCACATTTTTTGAGTTGACCGTAAAATCTCAAGTCAACCGGAGTCTGTTTTCTCGCCGATTCGCCGATCAAATTTTCGTTTTTCACATTTTTTTATATAAAATATCAGAGACTTGCGGTGTTGATTTCGGCTAGTTTCGATATTCATTTAACCTTCAATTTTTACCATTGATTTTTTTAATCATTTCGAGTCAACCCGTGAAATTTCAAGTCAATCAGAGTTCTTTATAGTCCATTGAATGGTCGGTCAAAGTTTTTATTTTTGCACAAAAATCAGCAGCTTTCAATGTCGAATTTGGCTATTTACGACGTCCTTTTAACTTAAAATCTTTACCATTAATTTATGTTATCATTTCGTGTTAACATGCAAAATCTTAGGTCAATCGGATCCTGGTTGCCTAATTGAATCACTGGTCAAAGTTCCGATTATGCACTTTTTAATAGAAAATCAGTAACTTTCAGTGCGGATTGCGCTCAACTCCAATGTCTATTTCACCTAAAATTCTTGCCATTGATTTCATGTTATCATTTTTGAGTCGAACTATACTAGTCTTCGCCAGCCGCTACTGTTTTTGATGAGCGACCTGAAACCCTAAATGCATGACAAGTTCGATGCCTACCGATAAGATTACCACAACCAGTTATCTAAAATTACCACAACCAATAATAATAATAAGATTACAACATACAATAATGAGATTATTACAAAAGATTATCATAACCAAAAATTTGAAATTACCACAATTAATAATAAATTACCACAATAATCCTAAGATTACCACATACAATAATCCTTCATCACAATAATAATAAGATTAACACATCTAGTAATACTCGTAACTAGCCACCAAACTTGTTTTTCTTTGATCACTAACAAAAGAGTAAACTATTTTTCATTTATCATTATTATTATTTATTTATTATCATTTATTAATACACTCATTTTTTATGATTGTCACCTTAAACAAGCTTTTTTTTCATGTAACACAATAATCGTAGTATATGTTTGAAACAATTATATTTTCAAATAATTACATAAATGGGATAGAAATACTACAATAAAAAAATAAAATTACCACAAGCTATAATACTAAGATTACTGCATACATTAATAAGATTACTACAATCGATAATTCTCAAGTAAGTTTATATCTATGCAATACATCCATATTTTTAATGGTTGTCAATGATTCAAGCTTTTGTGTGTGCCTACTGATTCAAACTTTTGTGTCGCCTACTTATAAATATTTATCAGAAATTCAATAGTTTACCCGCAAGAGAACGGGGTCGCGTGTAGGGCGGCAAAGTTAACTCGAGTCGTCTCTCCAGAAACATACAATCGGAATCTCAAATAGTTTGTTCAATTATCAAATAACTTATACAAATTGGGGGGGGGGTGGTTGATTATTTTGATTAACTAATAATTTAAAAATCATGAACATTAATTTAAACTAAGTAATTTAATTCAGCAACTAGAACTTGTAAATTAAAGAAATTAATCTAAAACTCAATCAAGATCAACTAGCGTAATTGAAAAGCAATCTCCTAGAGCATAAGATAATCGAAATCAACCAACTAAGACGAATAAAAACCAATTATTAATTAAACTAAAGATTACGAATCCGAATATCAAAAGTACCTAGAGTTTCAAGCATGAAATAATTCAAGAACAATAATTGAAAAACAACTACTTAATCGAAAAAATTAAACTGCTAAAGCAAATAAAGGGTTTAGAGTACTTATTAAACTAAGAATTGCAGTAAAATTCTCCAGCTAATCCGGAGCGATTGCGTAGACCTTGGCCTAAAATTGAGTCACAAACTAACGATTGGAGCTTGGAACTCGTGACACTTGAATCTCCGGTCTCGATCTTTTGCGTTGTTATGGGATGTAACGGTGCGTTGTTTAAGAGCTGAACAAGCGTAAGTAGGGTCGTAGTGGTGTATCTTGTGTATCGTCTCTGCTTTGGACGGACTTAGAAGGGTTTAAATAGTTTTCCTTTGGCTTGTAGCATAAGAAACCCTAAAAATCCCATTCTGGGCCGTCATGTCGACGTCGCGTCGACCGACGCGAGCTGGGCTCGGCGTCGACGCATCTGGAGAGCTCGCATCGACAGGAGTGGGCATCGATTGACTCACCTAGGATCGACGCTTCAGAGAGTTGCGTCGTCTTGAGCGTCGACCGACGCACTCTTGGATCGACGCTTCAGAGAGTTATGTCAGCTTGGTGTCGACATAGCATCGACCGACGCGGGCATGGTTAGCGTTGACGCCTGCGTCGACCTACGCGGCTTCGCTGCACCTCTTATTCTCTCGATTTTTCTGCTACTTTTTCACTGGAAAACTCGATCCTTTCCTCTCGATTATCATACTTCATCTTTACGTGCTGAACTCTTCCGGTTACTTATCTGTAGGGTGAAAAATAACGAATAATCACCTATTCTTACTCGTTACGATCAAAATACGGTATAATAAGATGGAAGTATAAAAATACGGAATTACGCTTAAACTATCCAACTTATACCAAAAACAATAAAAAAAACTAACTGAAATACTAATAAAAATAAGGACAAATATGTGTTAATCAACTACCCCACGCTTATTGGTTTGTTCGTCCTCGAACGAACGATAGATTCAAAGTATAGCATGAATGAAAATTAGTCTAAGCAATGAGTTGTGCGATGCTACATAGATAATTTTGAAAATATAGATTCATGCACGCAACTTCAAACACTCCACCTTTATTACATGTCGCTTCAAAATTGAATTCATGCATCCTCACAAGGATAATATATAGGGTGTACGCTCAAAGCACTCAAGTATTTCCTGCATGGGATATGTATACACTCAAGTCATACAAATACAAGCACAATAAACAAGAACCGAAAATCGATCTCTTTTCAATCGCAAATTAAGTGTGTTATCAAACTAAGAATCGGAAAAGGTCTTTTCGGATTGTAATGTAAGGATTTTTGGACGGGTATGGAATATATAAGTCGTGTGGCTAAATAACTCACTCAACCTATTCTAATCACGAATCAAAGCGCTTCACCTCGTTCAAAAGAAAAACCTCACAAAACACTCATAACGTAGCCTTTAAATTTAGGCTATTTCTCAACTCGTAAACTGTAAAACCGACTTGTCGCACAAACCACTTAATCAAAATTGAAGCTCATGACACGCTTCTACTTACAACACAATTCTTAAACATTAGGCTTCATAATAAAATAAACAGTAAAACATAAGCCTTCATTAGCTCGTAGGCAATTTCATAACTAGATCCACCATCCTTTTCCCCTTTTCTTATTTTATTCCCCTTAAATTTATTTTGATGGGGATTTTTTATTATTATTATTATTTTTTTTTTTGTGAAGGATGGCGATCCTTATTACAATAATTCATAAATCCCTATAAAATTCCAAAACACTAATAACCAGAAAAATGGCGAACTCCTACCCCACGCTTTTAATGGGTTGTAGGGGTTGACTCAAAACACACATGGCTATAGGCATGGATTATTTGGCTATGATTGGCTCATTAGGGATTTATAGTGGCTTAAAATATATGAATATGGCCGGAATAGGGTTTTATATGTGCCTTAACCTCATTTTCAAAGTTAACTACACACAGCGATTTCAAAGAGATCTCAAATCAGAAACTCGTTCAAGCACAAGCAAAAAATGACAATTACTCAGGCTACTCACTGGCTTTTTGCATGAAAAAGTTTTTAATTGACGTTGTTTTTAAGGTTTTGCGAAATCAATTGCGTACAAGTACCATTTTAAAATATATAAATAATCAATTTCGAAAATTATGCACTTATGCACGCTCAAAAGACAAAAACCATCAAATCATTCATAGCTAACTTCGACAGGCACGCTATACAAACACAATAAAAGCGCAGAAATAGCGATCGATCACACGTAAATTCTCAATTTGCACATAATTTTCAATCATACTTCAATTACATAATTTTCAATCATACTTCAATTATTCTCCACCATCACCCCCCCCCCCCCCCCCCCCTTAAAAACTCGGTAATCCCCTGATTGCCATAAATATACGAATCAAAAGAGGATAGGAGTAGGAAAAACGTCCCTGAAACTTTGACGGTCGAATTTTCCCAATCGAAGTTGTGTAATTTCCAGTATCCAGCGTCTCGTGATCGATTTGTCCTTGAAACAAAACATCCAAAATACAACAAATAATAAAAATAAATAACGGTCATAAGTAATATTAAAACATAGTAAATCGCTGCTACGGCCTTTTAGCAAACGGCGGAGCCAGAGGCCGTTGTTCGAGCAAAACAACTGTCGAAGAAATTGGAACGCGTCGACCGACGCTCACCATCGACGCCGCGAGGACAGCCGACCACCGCACGCGTCTTGCCCAGCGTCGACGCCGAGAGAAGGTGGCGTCGACTGACGGGCATGTTGGTGAAAATTTTTTACCGTGGCTTCCAGCGGTTAACCCCTCCGCTAAATGATTTTTAACCATGGATAACTGCACAATCTCTCAAGAAAAATCAAAAACGTCCATGGTGCAACCGAAGAATATTTAAAGGCAAGGGACGTGCGAAAATAAAAATTTTATTAATGCTGATACGACACACTTAAACAACCAAATAAAAATGAAACAACGAGAAAATAAACAGGATAGAATAGGAGGACAATCCTATGACTCGATAATGGAAAAACATAGATAAATAGCTAGTGGCAACGTCCTATGAATCTAAGGAGATATATTGCCCAATTTCTCTAATGCGACAATCTTCTTGCTAGCTTCATCCAAGCACTGCTTCCAATATCCTATATTCCATTCGTTTGCCGCGTTCCCCTCATTTAGATCCCTGATTTGGGCATCCTGCTCTTCAATTCGGCGTATGAGCGCGAATTCCTCCTCGCGGATGGCGTAATTTTGTCGTAAGAGGGTTATCCCATCCAACACCACCTTTTCTAATTCGGAATTTGTCTCCTCTAGGCGCTTGTCCCTAGAGTCGAGGTCGCTTGCAAACTCAGCTTCGGCCCACAACATCTCATTGTTTAGCTTGGTAATTTCACAATTTTCTCTCTAGCCAAGAGAAGTTCGTCGTAGTGCTCGTCTATGGTCATGTCACGCTCCTCGGAATACTCCTTGCTCTCTGCGAGATCACGCTCAATTCCCCTCAATTCTCTAATTATGCCCCTTAGTTGATGATTCATGTCCCTCAGCCCTTCGTTTATTTCCTCCGCTCTCCTCAATTGATCCTTCAAGGCATCGATTTGGAGAGTGTAATGGACTTCGTCCATTTGACATCCACCAACCATATCCTTCACCTTCTCGACTTCGACTTGCAGCTGGCCCAATTTTTCTTCATGCTCGTTCCTCAACATCCACCTATTTTCATGGTTTTTGGTTTCTTGTGGAATTGGCCTCATGGTGTTGAAAAGCTTGGAGAATAAAATTATATTGGGTATTAGGAGGCTTAGAACACAAGAGAATAATGAAATAAAGAGTGTGTGTGTGTGTGTGTGTGTGTGTGTCGGGGGGGGGGGGGGTGGTTGGTTTATATAGGAATCAAAAGCTCTTGAAAATAGGAATCCTAGATTCACCCAAATTATAAATAAGGGAAGAGATATGAAGTTTCCTAATCTAATTAGAAATCTTTTAATGCAAAAGATCTAGACCCCAAAACCAGCTAAATTTCGTGCAAAAAATTACCAAAAACTCACTCACCTATTGGGAATAAAATCCCCAAAAATCGCAGCCCAAAAATTCCAAATTTCGTGCTCCAGATCAACACACGCACGTGGACAGCGTCGACGCTCACGTCGATCGAGCGACTGACGCGTTGGCCTCCAAAATGAATTTTCCGTCTATCGTTCAGTGGATTGGTCTCTCCTTGACAACATATATCCTGTTTATAAACATAAAACACACGAAAAATAGAAAAAGAAAGAAATACGAAAAACTGAAAAGAAATACAAAGGATATAAAAGAAAATGGCTTGGGTTGCCTCCCAAGAAGCGCATCTTTTAACGTCATTTGCTCGACGCAAGTGTTCCTTGACTTATTTGCAGTTGGAGGCGGGTCTGCCATCTCCAATATCTCACGATCTTGACCCGTTGCCTCCCCATCGCGATATATCTTAACGCGGTGCCCTTTGACTTGAAACGTTGCATCTCATTTTTTGTCGTAAAGGGTGACCGCTCCGAACTCGTTGATTTCTTTAATCACGAACGGTTAACTCCATCTTGACTTCAATTTTTCTGGAAAAAGTTTCAATCTCGAGTTATAGACTAGAGCCAACTTACCTACCTCCAAATGCTTGTTGACGAGTTTTCGATCGTGGCGGGCTTTCGTCATCTTCTTTTTCTTCCATGCGTCATCATAGGATTCATTTCTTCTTTCCTCAAGCTCAGTCAACTCCAACTTCCTATACTCACCCGCCTCATCATAGTTCATGTTTAACTTGCGAATGGCCCAACTAGATCGGTGCTCCAATTCTACGGGCAAATGACACGCCTTCCCATAGATGAGCCAGAATGGACTAATAGCAAGCACTGTCTTATAGGCCGTTCGGTATGCCCACAGTGCGTCGACAAGTTTGACTGCCCAATCCTTTCGACTTGGTCCGACTATCTTCTCGAGGATATCCTTTAGTTGACGATTGCTCATTTCGACTTGACCCGATGTTTGAGGGTGGTAAGGTGTATCTACCTTGTGTCGGACCCCATATTTTGTCATCAGCCTTGCAAACGCTCGGTTGCAAAAATGGCTTCCTCCATCACTTATTATTGATTTCGGCACCTCGAATCTACTGAAAATATTTTCTTGGAGGAACTTAAGGATGATTTCTGCATTAGCTCTTCGAGAGGGGATTGCTTCCACCCATTTGGATACATAGTCGACACCGACCAAAATATACTCGAAATCTCCACTTTTAGGAAAGGGCCCCATAAAATCTATTCCCCATACATCGAAAATCTCTACCACTTGGTTAGCACTTGCGGCATTTCGTCTCGCTTTCCTATGTTGCCAGTTCGTTGGCAGTTATCGCACATTTTGCAGTATTCGAAAGCATCGGCAAATAAACTCGGCCAATAGAATCAAGCTTGCAATACCTTAAATGCCGTCTTTTGAGCTCTAAAATGCTCTCCATGGTCATGGCAAACTTGTAGAATGCTTCCCATTTCATCGTTTGGAACACACCTTCTGTTTGGACCATCCTTGCAGCGTTTGAACACATAGGGGTCATCCCAAAAGTATTCCCTGCATTTACTCAAAAATCTCTTCCGTTCTTGGTAGGATAAATGGTTAGGCACAATTTTGATAATAAGATAATTCACTATATCAGCGTACCAATGAGTAATTAATTGCTCAAGATTAAAAACATTCTCATAAGGGAAAAGATCGTTAATCATAAATTCCTCGCCCTCATTCTCCTCAATCATCATTCTAGACAAATGATCAGCTACAACATTTTCACAACCTCGTCTGTCTTTTATTTCCACATCAAATTCTTGCAGCAATAAAATCCACCTAATAAGACGTGTTTTACTTTGTGGTTTAGAAAATAAATGACGCAATGCAGCATGATCCGTATGTACAATTACCTTGGCCCCAACTTTATACGATCTAAATTTATCAAGCGAAAATACAACTGCCAATAATTCTTTTTCAGTTGTGGTGTAATTACGTTGGGCATCGTTTAGCATATAACTAGCATAATTAATAACCCTAAGTAATTTATCCACATGTTGTCCCAAAACGGACCCCACCGCCTCATTAGAGGCATCACACATAATTTCAAAGGGTAGGGTCCAGTCAAGAGCAACAACCACAAGGGCAGAAGTAAGACTCTCTTTTAGCTCATTAAATGCGTTCAAACATTTTTTGTTAAAAATGAAAGGAGTATCTAAAGTCAACAGTTTGCAAAGTGGACGACTTATTTTTGAAAAGTTTTTGATAAAACGTCTATAAAAACCTGCATGACCAAGAAAATTCCAAATTCCCCTAACATCTCGAGGGGGAGGGAGGGTTTCAATTACATCAATTTTTGCTTTATCAACCTCCAACCCCTTTTTAGAAACAACATGGCCTAGGACAGGGCCACTCTTTACCATAAAATGGGATTTCTCCCAACTCAAAGTTAGATTCTTCTCAATGATACATTCTAAAACTCTAGACAAGTTGGATAAACAATTTTCAAAATATGACCCAAAAATCGAGAAATCATCCATGAATACTTCATGAAAATCATCAATAAAATCACTAAAAATTGAGAGCATGCACCTTTGAAAAGTCGCTGGTGCGTTGCACAAACCGAAGGGCATTCTTCGAAAGGCAAACGTGCCAAAAGGGCATGTGAACGTTGTCTTGCTTTGATCTTCTAGAGCGATGGCTACTTGGTAATAGCCCGAAAGGCCATCCAAGAAGCAGTAGAACTCGTGTCCAGCAAGCTTTTCGAGAAGTTGGTCTATGAACGGCAGAGGAAAGTGATCTTTGCGAGTGGCTGCATTTAACTTCCTATAATCGATACACATTCACCATCCAGTTGTCAATCGGGTTGGAACTATCTCACCCTTGTCATTCTCGGTGATGGTGATGCCTCCGTTCTTCGGAACCACATGAATTGGGCTCACCCATTGCTGTCCGAAATGGCGAAAATAATTCCCTCGTCTTTAAGTTTAAAAATTTCCTTTTTGACCACCTCATAAAGTGTTGGTGTCAATATTCGTTGATCATCCCTAACAAGCCTAGCGTCAGGTTCTAGCTCGATTCGGTGCATACAAGAAATAGGGCTTATCCCTTTGATGTCGCCATGCTCCATCCTATTGCCTCTTTGTGGTTACTTAGCATCTCGATTAATTCTTTTTCTTCATGTTCCATAAATGCTGAATATATGATGACGGGTTTTGTTTTGTTGGCTCGAGGAAAACATACTTCAAATGACTTGGCAGTGGTTTCAACTCCACTTTCAGACCAAGTTCGGGTGCATTAGCTATTTCGCACAATTCCTCATCAAAATCATCAATTTCTTCATAATTGTTGTTGATTTCGTTCAAGTCTATTTCTAGCATCTCTGCCACCCTGTTTAAAAATTTTGTGTCATCCTCGACACTTAACTCATCCAGCACAGTGATCCCTTTGAGCTCGTGAAGACAAGAAGCGATAGGATCAATAAAGGAGAATTCTTCATTCATGTATGGAGAAGGAGTGTTGTGGATATCTTTAAGCGAAGATGTGACTGTCTCACCCAGAACAGATAAGGTCATCCTCCCCTTGTGCACGTCAATCAGCGTATGAGAAGTGGACATGAATGGTCGGCCGAGAAAGATAGTATGTTCAGTGCCTTCCTGTGGAACTTCGCCGAAATCAAGTATGACAAAATCGACTAGAATCACAAGCTCGCCGACTTGAACTAAAACATCTTCGACTATGCCAAGTGGTTGTCTAATTGATCGATCCGCCAATTGCAGCCGCATCATCGTTGGCCTCATTGTCCCTAAGTCGAATTCCTTATAAAGTGAATACGGCATCAAATTAATCCCTGCTCCAAGGTCAAGCATTCCACGTGCCGTTTGCCCATTTCCTAAGGTGATGGTTATGCAAAAACTCCCGGGGTCTCTCTCCTTTTTGGGTAACGGACCCTTGCATATGGCGCTCACTTCCTTGGTTAATTCTACTCGTTGAGCCGTCTCCAATCGCCGTTCCCTTGCGACTAACTCCTTGAAAAACTTAATGTACGCGAGCATCGTCTTGATTACGTCTAGAAGAGGAAGATTAACGTTAACGTTTGTTTCAACCCAAAATATGACCACTTGGAATTAGAATACCTTCCCGACCTGCACAACACAACACGTTAGAAAGGACCACCGGTGGTTTTCTGGTGGAAACCTCTCCGACGCTTAAGTCAGAAAGCGAATGAGGTGTTTTCTAGGAAAGAAAGAAGGAATGCGCAAAGATGATATACCTCTCTCAGCCTTGGGGCTGAGATACTTATAGTTTTTCCCAGTGGGGACCCCTTCCGGGATCTCAGAAACAAAGGCAGCGAATCAAGGGCCGTTTAATCAACAAACTCTGACAAGTGGTCCCACTTGTCCCCCCAATGGGAATCAAGGACCAGGTCTTCCTTAGTCCTGCTCTCCTTTCTGTTGGCAATTCTGCCTTTATACTTCAAGGTTTCTCACAGGAAGCCTCCATCAGCTCAGGACAACTCCTGGGCTGGGGTGACACTGCTCTGCTCTGTCTAGCTTTTGAGAAAACCAGGTCAAACCTCACCAAGCGTATGCTATCCTGAGGTCCCTTCTCTGGTTACTTGAGTCCAGGTCTACCCGAATCTGGGTCTGGCCTGCTCATGCCTCATCAACTCCTCCCCCCGAAATGGTTGGGGTAGAACTGCCATGAGGTCCCACACTCTTATTACTTCTTGTACTTGCACAGATCCCTAGAAATCCGCCTGACAGCCAGGCCTAATTATTGGCATTAGTGGTGTCGGCCTATATTCCCAAATGGTTACCCTACCCTCACGCTTTTCCAAGTACTGACACGTCAGCCCTACTCTAGAACGGTTGAAGCTCCATCTCATCTCCTAGGGTACTGTTCATCTACCCACATTAAATGCGAGGATCCCATCAAATCCCGCCTCTCTCGGTTTCCGCTTTTTTGAATTTATCTATTCTCATTTTATTCCCGCTGGACTCTCTCCCTTTATCTTACTTTCACATTTTTCATTTCTCAGAATTTCTCGAGTCTCTGTGTTTTCTCTCTGCTGTTCCGGTGGGCTTTTTTAAATTTTCCCAGTTTAATTTCTCCGGCAAACTTTTACAAACCAGGTACCTCCTCAATCCTTATTATTTTTTAATTTCTGATAATATAATCGTCTTTTCCCCTTCCCGACGCTCCCTTGGTTATTCCTTCTCAGGCGGGGGAAAGTTCCCCTCCTCCACCGCCTGCCGCTCCAAAGGCGGTAGTGACTTCCTCTTCTTCGCCATCTGCCTCTTCGGAGGCGGCAGTAATTTCTTCCTCTTCGCCGTCTACCTCCTTGGAGACGGCGCCGACATCTTCATCTCCATCATCTTCTCCTGTGGCTGTGGCGGACACTCCTTCCTCCTCTGGGGGTTTGGAATATCCTCCGGCCATCTCCGACCATCCCAAGGTTACTTCTATCCTTAGTGAACGGACGGTGGAGTAAGTTCATTATAAGTATAAAATTTTCGAACCCTTTGACCCCCTTAGCCCTCCAGCGTGTATTCTGGCTTGCCAAGTGCCGACGGGCTGGCTGGCCTTCTACGTCGACCAGTTTCAGGCGGGCCTACGCCTCCTAGTAAACCCGCTGATGTTGGAAATTGCCGATATGTACAAAATTCCTATTTTTCAATTCACCCCTAACTCATTCAGGATTATGGTGTGCTATAATCTGGCCATGCGTTATGCTGGCCTGGATTCGACAGCTCATACCTTCTTCCATCTCTTTCGAGCAAAGAGCTCTTTTCCAGGCTATCTATCTTACTGCCATACCTGGAGTCCACTTCTTATATAAGCTCCCTTCCTCCAATAAGGCCTGGAGGAAGAAGTTTTTCTTCGTTCATTGTGGCGGGGACTGGGGTTTCGACCCTAAATCGATCGAGAAGTTGCCTTCTTGTCCACCCACGTCCTCAACCGACAGACCTCCTCACATCCAGAGAATCATATCCGCCCTCAACGGGAACCCCATTCACGTCCCTGAACTCCTTCTTCCCTTTGTCCTGGACTTTTTTAATGAAAAATCAGAAATAGGTCCTCTAACCAAGGAGATCGGTAAAACTCTCTTCTATCCTGGTCTGTCTTATTATACTTTTGACTTCCCTAAGTCTCATTTTCCTCTTCTTCTTATCTTAGAAAGTATGATGCGTCAAATGTTCGAGGCGTCCAAGAAGGGAACAGGGGCCGCTCCAGAGCGAGTTGTTCTTGGAGCAGGTTCAAACCCAGGGTTCGCAACCCGCTCGCTTGACAAGCTCCAGCCCCGCTAGGCCGCCTATCCGCTCCATCGCGATGAGAGGCCCCTCCTCCGAGTCCGAGGAAGATGTGCTCCCCTTATCTAAGCGGCCTCGCACAACTCTAAGTGGCCCAGTCGCTCTAACTTCCGGTCCCATTACGCGCAGCACTCCCCCTTCGATCAATTCGATTCTAAACTGCTCTGGGAAGGTGGCTCTTCAATACATGCGTAGGCAGATACTACCGGCAGATCAGCCTGAGTTGGAGAAAATGAGCGATTGCGAGCTCTTGGAATCTTGGTGCCAGGACGAGAAACTTTCTTCCATTTGCTTTCATTTCACACTACCTGTACGAGTTTTAATCTCCCTTCTTGCAACCAGGCTCTTTCTAAGAGAGCTCTACTGGCTACCCGAGCGACCAGATCCATGATCCAATTTGATGTGATCAAGGAAGATAAGGAGTTGGCTGCGAAGTTTGAGCACGTCAAGACTCTTGCCAAGGATCGCGGCGTGGAGCTAAAAGGGCAAAGGACGAGGCTGGCAGAGCTGGAGGAACAACTGGCGGGAGAGAAAAGAGCTCGTGATAAGATGATAGAGACAGCTCGGTCAGAGGCGAGAGATGAAGCTCTGGCAGAGGCCAGAAGTTTGGCTGATGAGACCTTGGCAAGAGCCAGGGTGGAGTGGAGGACTGAGTTTTTGAACTCCGAGGAGGGCTTAAAGTTGACCCGAGAAGCTTTCCTAGGGTTTAAGGATATTTACACCCTTCTTTTCTCCAAAGACGTGGTTTATTATCACCTCGGTCTGGATGAACAAGCTAAGTGGGCTTTAGCTAATCCAGGGACCCCTTTCAACCGAGATCTTCCACTAGAGAACCCTCCTGAGCCAAACTCCTTTTCTTATGTTCCAGAGCTAGACCGAATGCACTTTGCCGAAGCACCAGAATTCGCAGAATACGTATTTTCCTCCCTTCACTCTGCCGAGCCTAAACCAGACCTAACTCTTGCTGTGGCTGCTCCCCCTGCTTCTTCTCCCTCCCCAACCTTTGCAGGTCTGGGTGAGCTACCAGGTGGGGCTTCGCCCGACGCATTGAACGAGGGTGTGGTGGATCAGTTGGCAGCAGATCTAGATGCCGAGCTGGAAGTCGAAACTTAGGTTTTAAATATTTTGCTTTTGATTATTCAGAACTGTAGTTCGCCTGTGTGGCTGGTCTGACCTTTTGTCGTTTTCTGGATATGTATTGCGAATAATTAATGAATATTATTTTTGTCTTGTATCAACTCTTTGGTTTTTAGGGTTTCTTGATTTTTCGGAAACCCTAGTACTTTTGAGTCCCTGGCACGTGCCACTGTTTCTTTATATTCGTGCATGTGTAACTCATTTTCTTTCAATTCTCTGAAATGGCTTCTTCTCCTCTTCTCGAAGAACTAGATATGGTGAAGTGCAAGAACATCTCTTTGTTTATGGAAAACTTTAAGCTTTCCGACAAACTTTCCGTCCTCCGTGAGAAGATGAACTATCTGTACCGTCTCTTGGAGAAGAAGAGACAGAAGAAATGTCACTACAAGAGAGAATGGGCTGAGCTCCGCCAAGTAAACCGCCAGTTGCAGGAAGAGAAAGCCGATTTAACCGAGTCGATGAATCACTTGACTGTCGCCGCCGGCGAGGCCCGTGCTCTTTCCGAGCGAGCTGACAAGTACCATCAGCGTTACCACGATACTGAGCATGAGCTCTGGCGTGTTCGTCGAGCTCTGGCTTTGGATCGGAGAGCTTTGGGCTCTCATGGATGAATGTTTTTTGGGACTTTATGTTGAGTTTTGTCCATGTTCCTACTTTTCATTTTCCTGCAATGTAATCACTTTTGCAAGCTTATGTATCAAGCTTTGAGTAATTTTGTCAAAATGCTATAATTACGAGTATCTTTTGTTTTGAGAATGTTTCAGCCTTCCTTTACTTTTTCTCAATCATTTTAATTAAATTAGAGCTTTTTGGCCAATCCAGGCTTTTTTAAGTTTTTCGCCAGTTCTGGCTCATCATACCAATCAGCTCGAGTACATAGGGGCATCCGCCCTTAGTTAATCGGAGCTTAAATTGACAATCAGGCCATGAAATTGGGGCATCCGCCCTTAGCCAATCCTGGCTTAAACTGACAATCAGGTCAGGGAACTGGGGCATCCGCCCTTAGCCAATCTTGGCTTAAACTGACAATAAGGTCAGGAAATTGGGGCATCCGTCCTTAGCCAATCCTGGCTTAAACTGACAACCAGGTCAGGAAATTGGGGCATCCGCCCTTAGCCAATCCTGTCTTAAACTGACAATCAGGTCAGGGAATTGGGGCATCCGCCCTTAGCCAATCCTGGCTTAAACTGACAATCAGGTCAGGGAATTGGGGCATCCGCCCTTAGCCAATCCTGGCTTAAACTGACAATCAGGTCAGGGAATTGGGGCATCCGCCCTTAGCCAATCCTGGCTTAAACTGACAATCAGGTCAGGGAATTGGGGCATCCGCCCTTAGCCAATCCTGGCTTAAACAAAGACGCATTGAAACTGGTAAATCAAGAATAAACCTGCATTATTATTCAATAAAATATTGTAAGTTTACATTTACACGTAAAATTTTCATAAATTGGTGATATTCCATGTGCGAGGGATCTCAGCTCCATCCAGTTCTTCTATTTTATAAGCGCCACCTGCCAAGACTTGGATAACTCGAAATGGCCCTTGCCACGCAGCATCCAATTTTCCTTTGGCTTTCCCCAGGTCGGCCCTTTTAAGAACTAGGTCTCCCACCTGGAAATGCCTCTTCCTGGCTGTTTTATTGTAGGTTGCTCAGATTCGTCCTCGCAAATGCTCTATTTTTACCGTCGTCTGCTCTCTCTTTTCCTCGACCAAATCCAATGCGTCCTGCACCAGTGTGTCATTTTGAATTTCATCGTAGTTTTGCACACGGTGAGTTTCAAGGCTAATCTCTGCTGGGATGACGGCATCCATGCCATATACCAGACTAAAAGGAGTCTCACCAGTACTTTCCTTGGGATTGGTGCGGTAAGCCCAAAGTACTGCAGTTAGCTCCTCCACCCATTTGCCTCCAGATCTCTCCAACCGCGACTTCAGCCCTTGGACAAGGATGCGATTAGTCACCTCTACCTGTCTATTTGCTTGTGGGTGGTAAACAGATGTGAAATACTGGTGGATATTCATTTTGGCGCACCAAACTTTAATTTTGGCCCCCACAAACTAGGTTCCATTGTCTGAGATCATCACCCTTGGAACGCCAAAACGGCAGACGATGTTTTTCCAAATAAAGCCCATTACTGCCTCCTCTTTGATCTTGGCCAGGGCTTCCGCCTCAACCTATTTTCTAAAGTAGTCCACGGCTACGATCAGAAACTTCTTCTGGGCTGGAGCCATTGGGAAAGGATCGACCAGGTCAATCCCCCACTTTGCAAAGGGGCAAGGAGAACTCATTGTCATGAGCTCTTCAACTGGTTGATGAGCCAAAGGGGACATTTTCTGACACTTTTCACATTTTTTAACAAAGTCCTCGGCCTCTTTCCTCAGCGATGGCCAGAAGTAGCCAGCTCTTAAAATTTTACTGGCCAGGGCTCTTACCCCCATGTGGTTACCGCAACAGCCCTCATGGATTTTTCTAAGGACATGGACACCTTCTTCCAAACTCAGAAATTGTAACAGAGGCTGCCCAAACCCTCGTCTAAATAATGTTCCCTTGATCAGACAAAAATGGGCCGATCTGACTCTCACTTTCACTCCCTCTCTATTGTCTTCCGGCAGCTCTCCCTTTTCCAGGTATGCGCTGATAGGATAACGCCAATCTTCTTTTTTGTTTACTGAACAGACCTGGTCTGTGCCAAATTCCGTATCCGCCCTTAACAGTGTAATTATCCTTTCCTGACAATCTACGGCCGAGCTGGCTATCTTAGCCAAATAATCTGCTCTCCCGTTCTCTTCTCTAGGGATTTGCAGGACCGTCAGAGCTTTCATCTCCTTAGCCAACTCCCTAAACCGAGCTAAGTACTTCTGCATACTTTCTTCCCTAGCTTCAAAATCCCCGCTTATTTGCTTGCAGACCAACTGGGAACCCACCCTTGCACATACCTGCTCTGCCCCTAAATCCCTTGCCATCTGAACCCCTCTCAGGAGGGCCTCATACTCGGCTGCATTATTGGATAAAGCATAGTTCAGGCGTACGGCATACTCAGTGGCTACATCGGATGGGTCGATCAAAACTATTCCTGCCCCGTAGCCTTGATTTCCTACAGAGGCGTCCGTGAAGATTGTCCATTCTTGCTCGTCATCCGGAGAGATGGTCATTTCCTGCATGAAATCAGCCAGCGCCTGGGCCTTAATGGTTGTCCTGGCTTCTAACGTAATATCAAACTCACTGAGCTCGATTATCCACTTGACCAGCCTTCCTGATTCCTCTGGCTTATCCATTATGGCTTTCAATGGCAAGTTAGTCCGCACAACTATGCTGTGTGAGAGGAAGTATGGGCGTAGCTTTCGAGCTATGCCTACCAGAGTCAGCATCGCTCGTTCTATTTCTACATATCTCACCTCTACATCATGTAAGACCTTTCTCCAATAGTAGACCGGCCTCTGTACTTTACCTTCTTCTCTAAGCAAGACAGAGCTGATTACCTGTTGCCCAACAGATAAGTACAGGATTAAAGGCTCTCCTTGGATAGGCTTTGTGAGCAAGGTCATACTAGTTAGATGTTCCTTCAGCATTCTGAACGCATCCTCACAATCACTGCTCCACTGAAATTTAGCCTTCTTACGCAGAGCTTGGAAAAATGGCAAGCTCTTCTCTGCCGAGCGCGAGACGAATCGACTCAAGGCATTGATACGACCTGCCAAGCACTGCATTTCTTTAACATTTCTTGGTGCCTGCATGTCCACAATAGCTCTGATCTTTTCAGGGTTAGCTTCAATACCCTTTTCCGTTACCATGTACCCTAGGAATTTGCCAGCTCTGACTCCAAACGTGCATTTTTTGGGGTTGAGCTTCATTTTGTATCTCCTTAGGGTATCAAAGGTTTCTTTCAAGTCATCCACATGCGAGGTTGCCTTAATACTCTTGACTAACATGTCATCCACGTATACCTCCATGTTTCTTCCCAGCTGTCCCTTGAACATTTTATCCACCAGCCTCTGATATGTGGCCCCTGCGTTTTTGAGCCCAAATGGCATGACCACGTAACAGTATGTTCCTTTCGGGGTTATGAAGCTAACCCGCTTCCAGTCCTCCTTTGATAGCCTGATTTGATGATTGACCTGCGAGGCGTCCATCATGCTTAAGAGTTCGCAGCCTGAAGTGGAGTCGACCAGCTGGTCTATCCTCGGCAGTGGGTAATGATCCTTGGGGCAAGCACGGTTAAGATCGCAAAAGTAAATGCACATACGCCAGTCGTCTTGGGTCTTAGGGATCAGCACAGCGTTGGAAAGCCACTCAGGAAATTGTATTTCCTGGATGTGCTTAGCTTTCAACAGCTTCTCAACTTCAGCCTCTATAATGGCTTCCTTTTCCAGCCCAAAATTGCGTTTTTTTGCTTGACCGGCTTTATCGCAGGACTGATGTTGAGGTGATGCTCAGCCACCTCTGGATCAATCCCGACCAGATCCTGAGGTGACCAAGCAAATACATCTGCACTTTCCTGCAACAAAGCTACCAGACCCGTCAAAACATCAGGACTAAGGGTTGTTCCCACTCGGAGGAATCTACTGTTGTCCCCTGGGATGACCTCTACCATCATCAACCCCTCCTCTCTCTAATTCAATTTAGGTCTGTCTTCTGTTCGAGCTTTCTTAGCCTGTCTTTCCTCTTCGTTCCATCTGATGCTCTCTACATACGTCTGCCTCGACGCATATTGATCTCCTCTTACCTCTCCTACTCCATCATGAGCAGGAAATTTCAGTTTCATGTGGTAGATTGAAACCACTGCCTAAAATTTGCTCAGGGAAGGTCTTCCCAACATCACGTTATAGGAGGAGGCTACGTCTACCACCATGAACCGGACTGTCTTGGTCTATCTAAATGGCTCATCCCCTAGCGTAATTAAAAGGTTAACTGCGCCAAGGGTTTTCAACACGCCCACTGCAAATCCGACCAAAGAGGTCGTAACTTCCTCCAGCTCCACATCCAAGTCCATCTTCTTAAAGCAATCGTAGAACATGATGTCCGATGAGCTTCCTGTGTCTACAAAAACACGTCGAACATTTTAATTAGCTATGGTATCCGTGATTACAAAGGCATCCATGTGGGGGGCCAGGATCCCATCCTCATCTTCTGACCCAAAGCAAACGTTTGGGCTCGGTGCCACTTGCCCTACCTCCTTTCCTTTTCTTACCAGATCTCGGGCTGCATGAACATAACTATTCTGGGTTTGTCTAGAATGTTCATCCCATTCGCCCCCAGTGATCATTTGAATTTCCCCTCGGATGACCTGGGCTTGGTCGTTCCTCCTTCCTCCATTTCGCCTACCATCTTGCTCACCCTTGCTTTGTTGAGGTCGATCATGACTGCTGTGTCCAGATCTGGCTTCCTCCCTTCGCATTCGGACATACTCTTTCAGGTGCCCGACCTGCACCATTCTCTCTAGCTCGTCCTTCAAATGAGTGCACTGATCTGTGTCATGCCCGTACTCATTATGGTATCTGCAAAATCGATCCGATCTCTCTTTCCCCGGCTTCTGTGAATAGGTCTTAGGCTACTTGAGGTTTGGGTGCCTCCCTATCACCTGCAAGATCTCTCCCTGAGGGGTCGCCAGGGGCGTATAATTGTCAAAACGAGGTCGTCCCCTAGGCAGATCTGGCCTAGACCTCTTCATCGGCGTCCTCTCATCCCTGTCGTATCTCTCCCTCTTCTTGTCTCCTTCGTCCTTGATCTTCAAGGCTTCCTCCAAGTGGATGTATTTTTCTGCTCTCTCCAAGAGCTCTCCGAACTTCATAGCTGGCTTCACCACCAGCGATTGGAAAAACTCTCCTCTCCTGAGGCCTTGTGCAAGTGCGTTCACCAAGAGCTCTTCTGACGCCGAAGGCACCTCGAGCTTTGCATTAGAAAATCGATTAATATAGGCACGCAAGCTTTTGCCCTGTTTCTGCTTCAGGCTAAACAGCTCAAGCGGCATCTTCTGATACTTTCGGCAGCTAGTGAATTGATGCAAGAAGGCTGAGCTGAATTCGTCAAAATTACTGATGGAACGCGGCGGTAACTGGCTGAACCAGAGCTGGGCTGACTTGAAGAAAGTCATTGGGAAGACCCGGCACATGACCGCATCTGAAAACTTATGCACAGCTGCTGCGATCTCAAATCGACTCAAATGATCCCACGGATTAGTAGTCCCACTATACTCAAAGCCTAGAGACCTATAGGAAGCCGGCATATCATCGCGCATGACTTCCTCGGTAAACGGCGTGCCTCTCCTCACCGGAATCGCACCATCACTCGCCATTTTTCTCTTGAATTCTCTCACCTCCTTTTGCAAGCTCTGCATCTGCTCAACCAAACCTGGGTTGGTTTGACTGGACATTTCCCTGTCGAAGGTGGAGAGATGCTCATCTCTGTCCTGAGGGGGAGTTCGATCAGTGCGTTGGTGGTGCAACGGCTCCGTTTTTGCCAATGGGACCGTCCGATCTGGCCGCGCACCAAATGGCGGCATGGAGATTTCTGCAAATTTCTTCTCCACATCCGCTTCCATAACCTTGCCAATGAGCTCAGACAGCTGCCTGAGAAGGGTGTTGTTTAACAACCCACCGGCAGTAGGCGTAGGTCCGCTGGAGGGGGATAGCACGGTGCCTGATCCGGTGGCCGCTGACGGCTGTGTTCCCTCGGGCCTTGTCATCGATGGCTCTGTCGACCGCGGCATACCCCACAGCGTGGCCGAGCTAGGAGTTCCGCCGAGCTTCCCTACCAAATTCCGTCGTAACCCATCGGAAGCCATTAGAAAATCTCACATCTTAACTCAGATTCCCCACAGACGGCGCCAATTATTTCAACCCAAAATATGACCACCTAGAATTAGAATACCTTCCCGACCTGCACAACACAACACGTTAGAAAGGACCACCGGTGGAAACCTCTCAGACGCTTAAGTCAGAAAGCGAATGAGGTGTTTTTCAGGAAAGAAAGAAGGAATGCGCAAAGATGACATACCTCTCTCAGCCTTGGGGCTGAGATACTTATAGTTTTTCCCAGTGGGGACCCCTTTCGGGATCTCGGAAACAAAGGCTACGAATCAAGGGCCGTTTAATCAACAAACTCTGATAAGTGGTCCCACTTGTCCCCCCAACAGAAATCAAGGACCAGGTCTTCCTTAGTCCTGCTCTCCTTTCTGTTGGAAATTCTGCCTTTATACTTCAAGGTTTCTCACAGGAAGCCTCCATCAGCTCAGGACAACTCCTGGGCTGGGGTGACACTGCTCTGCTCTGTCTAGCTTTTGAGAAAACCAGGTCAAACCTCACCAAGCGTATGCTATCTTGAGGTCCCTTCTCTGGTTACTCGAGTCCAGGTCTACCCCAATCCGGGTCTGGCCTGCTCATGCCTCATCAACGTTCTTCAGCAGATTGTAGAGTTCCATGAACTTTTTATTTTCTTTGGCTTGGCGTAGGCGACTTGAAAAGGGAACCTTGTCTCGAATAGTAGGTGCCAATTGCTTAGGTTGCTGAGTCGGAGACTTGGTGAAGTCGTCGACTGTGGTGGATGGATTTGGAAGCTTCCCTTTTAAAGAACCCAAAATATAAGGATTTGGTGATTTATGCATTTGGTCCAACGGTTTAGGTTTGTCCTCCTTTGGTGATTCCGCAGTTGGGATTTCTGTGCCCTCTTCTTCCTTTCCCTCGATTCCATTATCTACCTTCTTTCCACTTCGTAGGATGTGGACAGTTGAAGCTTGCTCTAGTTGGCTCGACAGTTTTTCTTTCTCATTTTCCGCTTTTGCCATAGAAGTTGCCATTTGGCCCATTATTTTCTCCAAATTCTTCACACTCTTGGAGAGGTAACTCAAAACTTCTCCCTGCTTATTGACTTGCGTGGTTAAATTGGCGAGCCCATCTCTATTTCTGATTGTTTCGGTGACTTGGTTTTGTTTCCAAATTAAAAGTTGATCGTTTAGTTGTATCGGAGTAGGTGTCGGCCCGAATGGTGGCAATTTGTTTGGTGGTGGTGGCATTGAATTAGTTTGTGCTGGGGCAGAATGTAGGTTTTCAGGGCCCCATTTCAAGTAAGGAGAGTTACGATGCACATTGAATTTGGAGTTCGTCGGAGGCCTGTGCTCATAGGTTGGAAGGTCTTGATTGCACATTTGATCCCTGTTGGCATACGCCTCGGCTTCGCATTCTTCGTAATACACCATTTTACATGTATCCACCAAATGCCCTTGCTCTCCACAGCGGTTACATGTCTCGACGGTCTCGTTGCTTGGCACCTCATTTGCCTCGTTAACTCTTATCTTTCGTGGTCGAGAGCTCGTTTGCCTCGACTTCTCGCTCATCTTTTCAAACAGTCGCTTCTCCTCCGTTGCTGTCAAGTACCCAATATCTCCTCCAGCCGCTACTTCGACGTTATTTTTATAAGAGTTCAAAAGCCCTTCGTAGAACAACTGATTTACCATTCCCGGAGAGTTGTGATGATGTGGGCAAGCTTGCAGTAATTATTTGAAACGTTCCCATGCCTCGTGAAGCAACTCCCCATCTTGCTGGACAAAGTTGGCTATTTGTCTCCTAATGTGGCCCGTCGTCTGTTCTGAGTAATACTGTTTTATGAATTTGTCGCTAACCATAGGCCAATCAATTAGAGATCTCGGTTCTAGTGATAGTAGCCAAGATTTGGCTATATCCTTCATGCATCTTGGAAAGCACACCATTTAGAGGTCTTCGTGATGAAGTCCCGGAGATGGGATCCTACTAACCTCGGCATAAAACTCGAGGAAAGTCAATGGATCTTCATTGGCGAGGCCGTGAAATGTCGGGAGGTTGTTGATTATATGAGGTTTCAGCTCGAATTCTCTTGCAGTTCTACCCAACACAATGGCAGAACTATAGGGACCCACTTGCGGAGTCGTGAACTCTCTTTGTCTTGGCTCGTGCGCCTCCCGTTGGTGTCTCTCTTGGTTATTGGGCCTCGCGTAGTTTCTATTGTACTCGTTCCTCTCGTTGGGGTGGTTATTGGTGAGCCAGTCGTCAACCTGATCGTCTCCATGATAAGATCTCTCAGAATAATTATCTTGGTCATGGTGGTGGCAATTTCTATGTTCTCCTCCTCGTCCTTCATTCTGGTCCATCATGTTCCACTGAATAATTTCCCAATATTCTTGAGGTTGTACCTGTCCGTTGGGACGAATTGGTTCACTTTCGTACTCGTTTCTTTGTCGTATAGGTGGGTTCCGCGGTGGTGGATCGTCCTCGTTGTTGTGGACAGGATTGTCTAGCCTCAACATCGTCTCAGGTACCGAATCACAAACAAAATCAGTGGGTGCAGACGATTCGCTTTCGGATAAGTGAGAAGGTCTCGCTTGATTGTAACGATGAATATTGTCGATGAATGGTGAGAGTTCGGGTCTAAGTGATCTTCGACCTTGCATACACTCAACAGCACATTAAACGCATTAACTAGAGTAAATTATACAAGTAGACGGCTAAAAAGAAAATAAAATGAACAAACAACATATTTTTGAAACCTTTGGTATGTTCCCCGGCAACGGCGCCAATTTTTGATTCAAGCTTTTGTGTGTGACTACTTATAAATAATTGTTAGAGATTCAATAGCTTGCCCGCAAGAGAACGGGGTCGCGTGTAGGTTGGCAAAGTTAACTCGAGTCGTATCTCGAGGAACATACAATCGGAATCTTAAATAGTTTGTTCAATTCTCAAATAACTTATACAAATTAGGAGGGTGGGTGGGTGGGTTTGATGTTTTGATTAACTAATAATTTAAAAGGCATGAACAATAATTTAAACTAAGTAATTTAATTCAGCAACTATAGCTTGTAAATTAAAGGAATTAATCTAAAACTCAATTAAGATCAACTAGTGTAATTGAAAAGCAATCTCCTAGAGAATAAGATAATCGAAATCAACCAACTAAGACGAATAAAAACCAATCATTAATTAAACTAAAGATTACGAATCCGAATATCCAAAGTACCTAGTGTTTCAAGCATTAAATAATTCAAGAACAATAATTGAAAAAAAATTATTTAATCGCATAAATTAAACTACTAAAGAAAATAAAGGGTTTAAAGTACTTATTAAACTAAGAATTGCAGTAAAATTCTCCAGCTAATCCGGAGCGATTGCGTAGACCTTCGCTGAAAATCGAGTCACGAACTAACGATAAGTTCTTGGAACTCGTGACACTTGAATCTCCAGTTTCGATCTTTTGCGTTGTTATGGGATGTAACGGTGCGTTGTTTAAGAGCTGAACGAGCGTAAGTAGGGTCATAGTGGTGTATCTTGTGTATCTTCTATGCTTTGGAAGTTGTCCAATCACTCTAAGCCAGTTGTTGAAGTGAGTTAAGGTCTTTCAGAGTCCGCTATTCGATTGCTAACTCTTCCTTTTTCTTTAAGCGACGGGCTTAGAAGGGTTTAAATAGTTTTCCTTTGGCTTGTAGCATAAGAAACCCTAAAAATCTGATTCTGGGCCATCACGTCGACGTCGCGTCGATGGACGCGAGCAGGGGCTTGGCGTCGAGAGGCATGGGCATCGATCGACGCACCTAGGATCGACGCTTTAGAGAGTTTCATCGTCTTGAACGTTGACCGAAGCACTCTTGGATCGACGCTTTAGAGAGTTACGTCGGCTTGGTGTCGACATAGTGTCGACCGATGCGGGCATGGATAGCGTCGATGCAGCGTCGACGCCTACGTCGACCGACGCGGCTTCGCTGCACCTCTTATTCTCTCGATTTTTCTTCTACTCTTTCACCGGAAAGCTCGATCCTTGCCTCTTGATCATCATACTTCATCTTAATGTGCTGAACTCTTCCGGTTACTTAGCTGTAAGGTGAAAAAAAATAAATAATCACCTATTCTTACTTGTTACGATCAAAATACGGTAAAATAAGCTGGAAGTATAAAAATACGGAATTACGCTTAAACTATCCAACTTATTACAAATATAATTAGAAAAACTAACTGAAATACTAAAAAAATATGGACAAATATGTGCTAATCACCTACTTATAAATATTTGTCAGAGATTCAATAGCTTACCCGCAAGAGAACGGGGTATCGTGTAGGTTGGCAAAGTTAACTCAAGTCGTCTCTCAAGGAACATACAATCGGAATCTCAAATAGTTTGTTCAATTGTAAGTAACTTATACAAATCAGGGGGGGTGATTGTTTTGATTAACTAATAATTTAAAAGGCATGAACATCAATTTAAACTAAGCACTTTTAATTCAGCAACTAGAACTCATGAATTTAATCCAAGAAATCAACTAAGAACTCAACAAGATCACTAGCATAATTATCTAAAACATAAGATAAACGAACGAACTATCTACACATGAGAAATAATCAAACATAAATTAAACTAAGATTATGAGTCCGAATAACAATAGTTTCTAGGGTTTGTAGCATAAAACGATTCAAGAATAATAATTTAAAAGCAACTACTTAATTGCATAAACTAAACTAAAAACAGCAAATTAAGGGTTTAGAGTACTTAATAAACTAAGAATTAAAGTAAAATTCTCCAGCTAATCCGGAGAGATTGCGCGAATCTTGGCCGAGAATCGAATCACGAGCTAATGGGTTGTGCTCGGAATTTATGACTCTTGATTCTTCGATCTTGATCCTCGACGTTGTTATGGAACGTAAGGTGCATTGTTTAAGAGCTGTAGGAGTGTAAGTAGGGTCGTAGTGGTGTAGCATGTGTGTTTTGGACGGACTTGGAGAAGGGCTTTTATAGTTTTCCCTTGGCTTGGAGCATAAGAAACCCTAAAATCCATTCTTGGGCCGTCACGTCGATGTCGCGTCGACCGACGTGAGCTAGGGCTCGGTGTCAACGCGTCTGGTGTGTTAGCATTGACAGGGCATGGGCGTCAACCGACGCACCCTTGGATTGATGCTATAGAGAGTTGCGTCGTCTTGAGCGTCGACCGACGTACTCTTGGATCGACGCTTCAGAGAGTTACGTCGTCTTGGTGTCGACCTAGTGTCGACTGACGTGGGCAGAGTCGCATCGATGGAGCGTCGACGCCTGCGTCGATCAACGCAGCTTGCTGCACGTCTTGTTCTCTCGATCTTTCTGCTACTCTTTCATCGGAAAGCTCGTTCTCGATTCTCGAACATCAGAATTCATTTATTTATGCGATGAACTCTTCTGGTTACTTAGCTGTAAGATGGAAAACAACGAATAATCACCTATTCTTACTTATTAAGATAAAAATATGGTAAAACAAGCTGAAATTATAAAAATACGTAATTACGCTTAAATTATCCAACTTATACCAAAAACAAATAGAAAAGCGAACTAAAAAGCTAATAAAAACAAGGACAAATATGTGTTAATCAACTACCCCACGCTTATTGGTTTGTTCGTCCTCGAACGAACGATAAATTCAAATTATATCAAGAATGAAAATAAGCTTAAGCAAAGAGTCGTGTCGTGCTACATAGATAATTCTGAAAATATAGGTACAAATCACGCAATGTCAAACACTCCACCCTTATTACATTGTTGCTCCAAAATCAAATTCATGCATCCTCACAAAAGGGTAATATATAGGGTGTACGCTCAAATCACTCAAGTATTTTCTGCATGGGACGTGTATATGCTCAAATCATACATATGTAAGTACAATAAACAAGCACTGTCTTATAGGCTGTTCGATAGGCCCACGGTGCGTCGACAAGTTTGACTGCCCAATCCTTCCGACTTGGTCCATCTGTCTTCTCGAGAATAGCTTTTAGCTGACGATTGCTTGTTTCGACTTGTCCAGACGTTTGAGGGTGGTAGGGTGTAGCTACTTTGTGTCAGACCCCATATTTCGTCATCCGCCTCGCAAATGCTCAGTTGCGAAAATGGCTTCCTCCATCACTTATAATTGACTTTTGCACTCAGAATCTACTAAAAATATTTTCTTTGAGGAATTTTAGAACGACTTTCGTGTTAGCTCTTTGAGCGGGGATAGCTTCCACCCATTTCGATACATAGTCGACACCGACAAAAATATACTCAAAATATCCACTTTTAGGAAAGGGTCCCATAAAATCTATCCCCCATACATCGAAAATCTCTACCACTTGGTTAGGTACTTGCGGCATTTCGTCTCGCCTTCCTATGTTGCCTGTTCGTTGGCAGTTGTCGCATGTTTTGCAATATTTGAATGCATCGGCAAATAAACTCGGCCAATAGAATCCGGCTTGTAACACCTTAAATGCCGTCTTTTGAGCTCCAAAATGCCCTCCATGGTCATGGCAAAATTGCAGAATACTCCCCATTTCATCATTTGGAACGCACCTTCTGTTTAGGCCATCCTTGCAGCGTTTGAACACATAGGGGTCATACCAAAAGTAATCCCTGCATTTACTCAAAAATCTCTTCCGTTCTTGGTAGGATAAATGGTTAGGCACAATTTTGCAAACAAGATAATTCACGATATCAACGTACCAAGGAGTAATTAATTGCTCAAGATTAAAAATATTCTCATAAGGGAAATAATCGTTAATCATAAATTTCTCGCCCTCATTCTCCTCGATTATCATTCTAGATAAATGATCAGCTACAACATTTTCAAAACCTCGTCTATCTTTTATTTCCACATCAAATTCTTGCATCAATAAAATCCACCTAATAAGACGTGGTTTAATTTGTGGTTTATAAAATAAATGACGCAATGCAGCATGATCCGTATGTACAATTACCTTGGCCCCAACTATATACGATCTAAATTTATCAAGCGAAAATACAACTACCAATAATTCATTTTCAGTTGTGGTGTAATTACATTGGGCATCGTTTAGCATATAACTAGCATAATTAATAACCCTAAGCAATTTATCCACACGTTGTCCCAAAACAGACCCCACCGCCTCATTAGAGGCATCGCACATAATTTCAAAGGGTGGGGTCCAGTCAGGAGCAACAACCACAGGGGCAGAAGTAAGACTCTCTTTTAGCTCATTAAACGCGTTTAAACATTCTTCGTTAAAAATGAAAGGAGTATCTAAAGTCAACAGTTTGCAAAGTGGAGGAGTTTTGAAAAGTTTTTGATAAAACGTCTACAAAAACCTGTATGACCAAGAAAACTCCAAATTCCCTTAACATCTCGAGGGGGATGGAGGGTTTCAGTTACATCAATTTTTGATTTATCAACCTCCAACCCCTTTTTAGAAACAACATGGCCTAGGACAGTGCCACTCTTTACCATAAAATGGAATTTCTCCCAACTCAAAGTTAGATTCTTCTCAATGCAACGTTCTAAAACTCTAGACAAGTTGGATAAACAATTTTCAAAATATGACCCAAAAATCGAGAAATCATCCATGAATACTTCAAGAAAATCATCAATAAAATCACTAAAAATTGAGAGCATGCTCCTTTGAAAAGTCGCTGGTGGGTTGCACAAACCGAAGAGCATTCTTCGAAAGGCAAATGTGCCAAAAGGGCATGTGAACGTTGTCTTGCTTTGATCTTCCAGAGCGATGGCTACTTGGTAATATCTCGAAAGGCCATCCAAGAAGTAGTAGAATTCGTGTCCAGCAAGCTTTTCGAGAAGTTGGTCTATGAACGGCAGAGGAAAGTGATCTTTGCGAGTGGCTGCATTTAACTTCCTATAATCGATACACATTCCCCATCCAGTCATCAATCGGGTTAGAACTATCTCGCCCTTGACATTTTCGATGATGGTGATGCCTTCTTTCTTCGGAACCACATGAATTGGGCTCACCCATTTGCTGTCAGAAATGGCGAAAATAATCCCCTCATCTTTAAGTTTAAAAATTTCCTTCTTGACCACCTCATAAAGTGTTGGTGTCAATCTTCGTTGACCATCCCTAACAAGCCTAGCATCAGGTTCTAGCTCGATTCGGTGCATACAAGTAACAGGGCTTATCCCTTTGATGTCACCGATACTCCATCCTATTGCCTCTTTGTGGTTACTTAACATCTCGATTAATTATTTTTCTTCATGTTCCATCAATGCTGAATATATGATGACGGGTTTTGTTTTGTTGGCTCGAGGAAAACATACTTCAAATGGCTTGGCAGTGATTTCAACTCCACTTTCAGACCAAGTTCGGGTGCGTTAGCTATTTCGCACAATTCCTCATCAAAATCATTAATTTCTTCATAATCTTCATTGATTTCGTTCAAATCTATTTCTAGCATCTCTGCCACTCTGTTTAAAAATTTTGTGTCTTCCTCGACACTTAACTCATCCAGCATAGTGATCCCTTTGAGCTCGTGAAGACAAGAAGCGATAGGATCAATAAACGAGAATTCTTCATTCATGTACGGAGAAGGAGTGTTGTGGATATCTTTAAGCGAAAATGTGACTGTCTCACCCAGAACAGATAAGGTCACCCTCCCATTGTGCACGTTAATCAGCGTATGAGAAGTGGACATGAACGGTCGGCCGAGCAAGATAGTATGTTCAGTGCCTTCCTTTGGAACTTCGCCGACATCAAGTATGACAAAATCGACTAGAATCACAAGCTCGCCGACTTGAACTAAAACATCTTCGACTATGCCAAGTGGTTGTTGAATCGAACTTTTTCGCGTTTAAATTTAATAAAAATCTCGTCCGCAAGAGAACGGAGCTGTTGTATGCGATAAGTTGATCCGAGTCGAATCACAAGGAAGACTAATCGGGAACTATTCCGGTGTTCGATTTTATGTACGTAGAAACYAAAATAAAAACTAAACTAAACTATACTAAACACACGATCAAATAAGGTTTGAGGTGTTCTAACATCTACGAGCAATAAAATAAAAAGTTTTTAAAAACAATTAATAAAAGCAAGAGTTCTAGTGTGTCCGGAATCGTCTCCACGATCGGGGTTGTCAAGCCCGATGGTTCTAAATGACCCTAGGCACTAGAACATTAAATTTAGCCAACAAGCATTAACATGATCAAGAACATAATCTCAACAAGCAATTAAACTCAAGCATCAATATGGAATGAAGCGGAATAACTGTTATGAGCATTGATTAATTGAACTAACAAGAATTAACCATTAAYATACTTCAGCAAAAGGATATAAACTACAAATGAGAAAATCTATAAAAGACGAAGAACTACATTAACAAGTCGAAATCTAAAAACTGAGGAATTACATTAACATTAACCAAATCTTAAACATAAGCAATTACAACTAAGTTCAGAAAACTTATGAACCAGAAAAACGATGACATTCCAACGATCTTCAGCGTCCCGAACAGTCTTCAACGTCGAATGAACGGAAATGACGAAAACGACGAACTATATAATATAATCTTGCTTGAATTGAAGGGTGGCATGAACCGAGGGTGTTCTATAATGATCTGGACCTTTCCCCCTCGTCCCAGCACTCTAAAATGAAGAAAACCTCTGGATATATATAGAATTTCAAAATAACCGCTCAAACTGCCGGAGCGTCGACGGTGCGTCAGTCGACGCAAGCCAAGCTGCACGTGTCGGCAGGCAGTGCGTCGACTGACGGGCCTAGGATCGACGCTTCAGAACATTTGCGTCGACGGTACGTCGATGGTGCATCAGTCAACGCGAGCCAGGTTGCACGGGTCGGCAGGCAGTGCGTCGACTAACGGGCCTAGGATCGATGCTTCAGAACCTTTGCGTCGATGGTGCGTCAGTCGATGCGGGCATAGCGTCGACAGTGCGTCGACGGTGCGTCAGTCGACGCACCTGCATTGCTTCGGCTCGTCGCTCGTCCCGTTTTCCTCGTTTTGAGCTGAGATGTTAATATTAAATAAAATTAGATTATTTCATACAAAATAAAGTAAAAACACATTGAACACCATAAGAAACGAAAAACATAAAAAAGGAATAAAAACTAGAAAAAGATACACTAAAACACGTAAAAGCACACAACACACAATGCAAAAACACATGAAAATCACATACAAATATGTACAAATCAGTTGTCTAATTGATCGATCCTCCAATTGCAGCCGCATCGTCATTGGCCTCATTGTCTCTAGGTCGAATTCCTTATAAAGTGAATACTGCATCAAATTAATTCCTGCTCCAAGGTCGAGCATTCCACGTGTCGTTTTCCCATTTCCTAAGGTGATGGTTATGCGAAAACTCCCGGGGTCTCTCTCATTTTTTGGTAGTGGACCCTTGCATATGGCGCTCACTTCCTTGGTTAATTCTACTCGTTGAGTCGTCTCCAATCATCGTTCCCTTGCGACTAACTCCTTGAAAAATTTAACGTACGCGGGCATCGTCTTGATTACGTCTAGAAAAGGGAGATTAACGTTAACGTTCTTCAGCAGATTGTAGAGTTCCATGAACTTTTTGTTTTCTTTGGCTGGGCATAGGTGACTTGGAAAGGAAACCTTGTCTCGAATATTGGGTGGAGTCATCGGCTGTGGTGGGTGGATTTGGAAGCTTCCCTTTTAAAGAACCCGGAATATAAGGATTTGGTGATTTATGCATTTGGTCCACTGGTTTAGGTTCGTCCTCCTTTGGTGATTCCGTAGTTGGGATTTCCATGCTCTCTTCTTCCTTTTCCTCGATTCCATTATATACCTTCTTTCCTCTTCGTAGGATGTGGACAGGTAAAGCTTGCTCTGGTTGGCTCGGCAGTTTTCCTTTCTCTTTTTTCACTTTTGCCATAGAAGTTGCCATTTGGCCCATCATTTTCTCCAAATTCTTCACACTCTTGGAGAGGTCGCTCAAGACTTCTCCCTGCTTATTGACTTGCGTGGTTAGATTGGCGAGCCCGTCTCTATTTCTTATTGTTTCGGTGACTTGGTTTTGTTGCCAAATTAACAGTTAATCATTTGGCTGAATCGGAGTAGGCATCGGCCCGGATGGTGGCAGTTTGTTTGGTGGTGGTGGCGTTGAATCAGTTTGTGCTGGGGCAGAATGTGGGACTCCAGGGCCCTATTTCAAGTAAGAAGAGTTACGTTGTGCGTTAAATTTTTTTGGAGGTCTGTGCTCATAATTTAGAAGGTCTTGGTTGCGCATTTGATACCTGATGGCATACGCCTCGGCTTCGCATTCTTCGTAATACACCATTTTACATGTATCCACCAAATGCCCTTGCTCTCCACAGCGGTTACATGTCTCGACG
>BMAC01000432.1:811010-825395 GCA_014905375.1 Phtheirospermum japonicum | reverse complement strand
TAATCTTGCTTGAATTGAAGGGTGGCATGAACCGAGGGTGTTCTATAATGATCTGGACCTTTCCCCCTCGTCCCAGCACTCTAAAATGAAGAAAACCTCTGGATATATATAGAATTTCAAAATAACCGCTCAAACTGCCGGAGCGTCGACGGTGCGTCAGTCGACGCAAGCCAAGCTGCACGTGTCGGCAGGCAGTGCGTCGACTGACGGGCCTAGGATCGACGCTTCAGAACATTTGCGTCGACGGTACGTCGATGGTGCATCAGTCAACGCGAGCCAGGTTGCACGGGTCGGCAGGCAGTGCGTCGACTAACGGGCCTAGGATCGATGCTTCAGAACCTTTGCGTCGATGGTGCGTCAGTCGATGCGGGCATAGCGTCGACAGTGCGTCGACGGTGCGTCAGTCGACGCACCTGCATTGCTTCGGCTCGTCGCTCGTCCCGTTTTCCTCGTTTTGAGCTGAGATGTTAATATTAAATAAAATTAGATTATTTCATACAAAATAAAGTAAAAACACATTGAACACCATAAGAAACGAAAAACATAAAAAAGGAATAAAAACTAGAAAAAGATACACTAAAACACGTAAAAGCACACAACACACAATGCAAAAACACATGAAAATCACATACAAATATGTACAAATCAGTTGTCTAATTGATCGATCCTCCAATTGCAGCCGCATCGTCATTGGCCTCATTGTCTCTAGGTCGAATTCCTTATAAAGTGAATACTGCATCAAATTAATTCCTGCTCCAAGGTCGAGCATTCCACGTGTCGTTTTCCCATTTCCTAAGGTGATGGTTATGCGAAAACTCCCGGGGTCTCTCTCATTTTTTGGTAGTGGACCCTTGCATATGGCGCTCACTTCCTTGGTTAATTCTACTCGTTGAGTCGTCTCCAATCATCGTTCCCTTGCGACTAACTCCTTGAAAAATTTAACGTACGCGGGCATCGTCTTGATTACGTCTAGAAAAGGGAGATTAACGTTAACGTTCTTCAGCAGATTGTAGAGTTCCATGAACTTTTTGTTTTCTTTGGCTGGGCATAGGTGACTTGGAAAGGAAACCTTGTCTCGAATATTGGGTGGAGTCATCGGCTGTGGTGGGTGGATTTGGAAGCTTCCCTTTTAAAGAACCCGGAATATAAGGATTTGGTGATTTATGCATTTGGTCCACTGGTTTAGGTTCGTCCTCCTTTGGTGATTCCGTAGTTGGGATTTCCATGCTCTCTTCTTCCTTTTCCTCGATTCCATTATATACCTTCTTTCCTCTTCGTAGGATGTGGACAGGTAAAGCTTGCTCTGGTTGGCTCGGCAGTTTTCCTTTCTCTTTTTTCACTTTTGCCATAGAAGTTGCCATTTGGCCCATCATTTTCTCCAAATTCTTCACACTCTTGGAGAGGTCGCTCAAGACTTCTCCCTGCTTATTGACTTGCGTGGTTAGATTGGCGAGCCCGTCTCTATTTCTTATTGTTTCGGTGACTTGGTTTTGTTGCCAAATTAACAGTTAATCATTTGGCTGAATCGGAGTAGGCATCGGCCCGGATGGTGGCAGTTTGTTTGGTGGTGGTGGCGTTGAATCAGTTTGTGCTGGGGCAGAATGTGGGACTCCAGGGCCCTATTTCAAGTAAGAAGAGTTACGTTGTGCGTTAAATTTTTTTGGAGGTCTGTGCTCATAATTTAGAAGGTCTTGGTTGCGCATTTGATACCTGATGGCATACGCCTCGGCTTCGCATTCTTCGTAATACACCATTTTACATGTATCCACCAAATGCCCTTGCTCTCCACAGCGGTTACATGTCTCGACGGTCTCGTTGCTAGGCACATCAGTTGTCACGTTAACTCTTATCTTCCGTGGTTGAGAGCTCGTTTGCCTAGACTTTTCGCTCATCTTTTCAACCAGTTGCTTCGCCTCCATTGCTGTCAAGTATCCAAAATCTCCTCCAACAGCTACTTTGACGTTATTTTTATAAGAGTCCAAAAGCCCTTCGTAGAACAACTGATTTACCATTCCTGGAGAGTTGTGATGATATGGGCAAGCTTGCAATAATGATTTGAAACATTCCCATGCCTCGTGAAGCAACTCCCCATCTTGCTAGACAAAGTTGGCTATTTGTCTCCTAATGTGGCCCGTCGTCTGTGCTGAGTAATACTGATTTATGAATTTGTCACTAACCATGGGCCAGTCAATCAGAGATCCCGGTTCTAGTGATAGTAGCCAAGATCTGGCTTTATCCTTCATGCAACTTGGAAAGCATACCATTTGAAGTTCTTCATGATGAAGTCCCGGAGATGGGATCCTACTAACTTCAGCATAAAATTCCTTGAGAAAAGTCAGTGGATCTTCGTTGGCGAGACCATGAAATTTCGGAAGGTTGTTGATTATATGAGGTTTCAGCTCGAAGTATCTTTCAGTTCAACCCAGCACTATGGCAGAACTATAGGGACCCACTTGTGGAGTCGTGAACTCTCTTTGTCTTGGCTCGTGCGCCTCCCATTGGTGTCTCTCTTGGTTATTGGGCCTCGCGTAGTTTCTATCGTACTCATTCCTCTCATTGTGGTGGTTATTGGCGAGCCAGTCGTCAACCTGTTCATCTCCATGATAATATCTCTCAGAATAATTATCTTGGTTATGGTGGTGGCAATTTCTATTTCCTCCTCCTCGTACTTCATCCTGGTCCATCATATTCCGTTGAATATTCTCCCAGTACTCTCGAGGTTGTGCCGGTCCTTGGTGGGTTCCTTGGTGGTTGGTTGTTTTCATTGTTATGGATAGGATTGTCTAGCCTCAACATCGTCTCAGGTACCGAATCACAAACCAAATCAGTGGGTGCAGACGATTCGCTTTCGAATATATGAGAAGGTCTCGCTTGATTGTAACGATGAATATTGTCGATGAATGGTGAAAGTTCGGGTCTAAGTGATCTTCGACCTTGCATACACTCAACATCACATTAAACGCATCAACTAGAGTAAATTATACAAATAGACGGCTAAAAAGAAAATAAAATGAACAAACATATTTTTGAAACCTTTGCTATGTTCCCCGGCAACGGCGCCAATTTTTGATTCAAGCTTTTGTGTGTGACTACTTATAAATATTTGTCAGAGATTCAATAGCTTGCCCGCAAGAGAACGGGGTCGCGTGTAGGTTGGCAAAGTTAACTCGAGTCGTCTCTCGAGGAACATACAATCGGAATCTCAAATAGTTTGTTCAATTGCAAGTAACTTATACAAATTTGGGGGGGGGGGGGGGGGGGGGGGGGGTGGTTGATTGTTTTGATTAACTAATAATTTAAAAAGCATGAACATCAATTTAAATTGAGCACTTTTAATTCAGCAACTAAAACTCATGAATTTAATCCAAGAAATCAACTAAGAACTCAACAAGATCACTAGCATAATTATCTAAAACATAAGATAAACGAACGAACTATCTAAGCATGAACAATAATCAAACATAAATTAAACTAAGATTATGAATTCGAATAACAATAGTTTCTAGGGTTTGTAGCATAAAATGATTCAAGAACAATAATTGAAAAGAAACTACTTAATTGCATAAACTAAACTAAAAACACCAAATTAAGGGTTTAGAGTACTTATTAAACTAAGAATTGCAGTAAAATTCTCCAGCTAATCCGGAGAGGTTGCGCGAATCTTGGCCGAGAGTCGAATCACGAGCTAATGGGTTGTGTCGGAATTTATGACTCTTGATTCTTCAATCTTGATCCTCGACGTTGTTATGGAACGTAAGGTGCATTGTTTAAGAGCTGTAGGAGTGTAAGTAGGGTCGTAGTGGTGTATCATGTGTGTTTTGGACGGACTTAGAGAAGAGCTTTTATAGTTTTCCCTTGGCTTGGAGCATAAGAAACCCTAAAATCCATTCCTGGGCTGTCACGTCGACGTCGCGTCGACCGACGCGAGCTGGGGCTCGGCGTCGATACGTCTGGTGCGCTCGCATCGGCAGGGCATGGGCGTTGACCCACGCACCCTTGGATCGACGCTACAGAGAGTTGCATCGTCTTGAGCGTCGACCTACACACTCTTGGATCGACGCTTCAGACAGTTACGTCATCTTGGCGTCGACCTAGCATCGACCGAAGTGGGCAGAGTCGGGTAGACGCCTGCGTCAGTCGACGGAGCTTGCTACACATCTCGTTCTCTCGATCTTTCTGCTACTCTTTCATCGGAAAGCTCGTTCTCGATTCTCGAACATCAGAATTCATCTATTATGCGTTGAACTCTTCTGGTTACTTAGCTGTAAGGTGAAAAATAATGAATAATCACATATTCTTACTTATTACGATCGGTAAACAAGCTGGAAGTATAAAAATACGGAATTACGCTTAAATTATCCAACTTATACCAAAAACAAATAGAAAAACGAACTAAAAAGCTAATAAAAACAAGGATAAATATGTGTTAATCACTCAACTTAACAAAACTATTTTTTTGGTAACACAAAAATTATAGTTTACGTTTGTATAATTATTTTTTCAAAAATTACACAATTGAGGATAGAATTACCATAATCGGTAATATGATTAAACATAACTTGTAATAAAATAGTGGAGCTTGTACATCAACAAATAATAATATTAACAAAACCAATAATAAAATTGTCACAATCAATAATACTAAGATTACCGCATACAATAATAAGATTAACACAACCAATAATTTCTGGAGATTATCATAAATAATAATAAAATTACCGCGTCTAATAATACAATTCACATCTAGTAACCTTCATGACTAAGTATCGATCTTGTTTTTTAATGATCACCAACACCAAATAAGTCTTTTGCAATATACTCAGCTTTTTTATAATTGTCAGTTCAACTAATCTATATTTAATAATATATATATATATATATATATATATATATATATATATATATATATATATATATATATATATATATATATATGTGATCGTACATGTACCAATTCTAACGATCATCTTAAAAACAACAAGAATCACTTCTTCTTGTTGATGATCATTAAAAGCATATCCGTGCATATAATAGTTGTTGTGATTTGTGAACACTAAAATTGAAAAAGAAAAGGAACAATTAACTAGAAGGATAACCAACACACAAATTGCATCATTAATTGTAACTTCGCATAATTCACCGAGTAAACATGTGTATATTTCAAAGACTTTTAGTAAGACTTCAGCAACCTGACAAATTATTGAAATGCAGAAGCCAATTTGAGACCAAAACAGACAGACATACACTAATGCATATCATTAAATCCAAAAAAAGATTTCCACTGAACTATGATAAAATTGTGGTTACAATTAAAGAAAAGAAATTGTACGAAAAGAAAACAAGTCGTACATGATTATGACATCCAATATTCATGTCAGCATGCACGTGGGTTTAGGTCAATAATGCGACCTCTTCAATAGGATAGGCGACCTCTTTTATGGAAGTGGCGAGCTCTTATGTAGGATAGACGACCTCCTCGATGGGAGTGGTGAGCTCCTATGTGTTAAAATGGTATTATTATTATTATTATTATTATTATTATTATTATTATTATTATCATCATCATTATTAGTGACTATACAACTTTTATTCTTGATAAATATGCATTTTTCTTGATAAGGAGTGTTTTATTTTTTCTTTGGGCGGGGACACAGGGAATTTTAGCAAACTGTATGAAAGAAACGTGTTCCTCTCGTGGAGGTCAAGGCTGTACAATTAGTGTCGATCTAAATACAAACCAAAGCACGAACGACAATGAGCTACAATTGCACCTTTTTTTTTTGTCATATTTTAATATATTTATTTATAAGTTTTCTTGATGGCAGTGGTGTTTGTTTTTATTATTATTAGAAATATTATTAATATTATATTAAATTAGTGATTCTTCAGCTTATATTCTTGATAAATATCTAATTTCTTGAGAGTGACTTTTTTTTTGTTTGGTAAAAATTGTTCATCTACTTCTTGGATAATGCTTTGAGCATTCTGATGTTTGGTATATGTTAATTTTCTGAATACTTTTGCTATATTGGTTTGATATTTTCGTGTTGCATCAGATTGTGCACCAGCGTACCCAACATATGGTTGATAAAGGTGTTTTTTTTCGTTTGGTAGTTTACGGGAGTTCTTGCAAACTATAGGAAAAAAAAATTGTTTATCTACTTCTTGGATAATGCTTTGAGCATTCTAGTGTTTGGTATATGTTAATTTTCTAAATACTTTTCTATATTGGTTTGATATTGTCATGTTGCATCAAATTGTGCACCACCGTACCCAACATATTGTTGATAAAGGTCTTGTGGTACCATACGGTTTATATAGTTACATTGTTAGGACTAAGATGTTGAAAGTGATGGCGGTTTGATATTGTCGTGTTGCATCAGATTGTGCACCAGCGTACCCAATGTTGATAAAGGTCTAAGAATGTTGAAAGTGATGGTCACTGCGGTTTTCATGCCAGCCTACTTGGCTATGGCGAGGAGATCTCTAACATGAGTTGGTGAAGAATCAAGAACTGTATTCCAAAGTATTTGTGGAAAATGGTGTTGTTGAATCAAGAACTGTATTCCAAAGTATTTGTGGAAAATGGTGTTGTTGAAAAACATTTCCGAAACTCAACTACTACAAGGATGTTGCACCCAAGAGGTACTGGTTTAGTTTGCCGAAAATGGGACCCTTGGTTACATCTTGTTACAACGTTGCTCTTTTTTGTTTGGATGAGAGAATGTCCCTCACATACCTACCCTTGCGCACAGCTATCTCATATCCTCCGATGATGCTTTGTAGTGGAATTGTAAATAAAAACCATTTTATTCAGGTACTGCTGCTCATTTTCATTCATGTTATCTGATTACACAGATATATTTATTTAATAAATCTTATGATTTCTAGGTGTGATGCTCATTTTCATTCATGTTATTCGATTACACGGATATATTTATTTAATAAATTTTATGATTTGTAGGTGTTCCTACAGGAGGATTGCCCATTACCACCTGTGCCATATATATGGGATTCTTTCTGCCACGAAATTTCAGCAGGGTGGAAGGGTTTTTATAGTCCATCCTTGCTTTTATACATGGACATTATAGAAATTGGTCGTGGTATTCGAAGTAAAGAATTGATAAACTTGTAGTTGGGAGGAATTAGACGTGATATTACTTTTGAAGAGATTTACTTGATTATATATATGTATATATATATATATGTGTGTGTGTGTGTGTGTGTGTGTGATTTTGTCGATTCGTCTCTGCACCATTTCTCGAAAATGACGAATAAAAATGGTGGAGGTGGCGATTTGGACAGGGAGATAAAAACGTGCACTGTATTGGGTGGTAGGGGATTCATAGGCCGCGGCTTGGTGGAGAGGCTACTAAGACTTGGCAATTGGATTGTCCGTGTCGCCGATGCCTCTAAATCTCCCAAACTCGAACCCCCCGAGTCGATTCTAGCCGATGGTTTATCCTCTGGACGCGCGGTTTATTTCTAAGTTGATGTGCGTGATCAATCCCGAGTCGTTGAAGCTATTGAAGGTGTTTCGGTTGTATTTTATACTGAAACTATGGATTCTGTACCCTTGATTTCTGCTTTTGCTACAATATTATTGTTCAAGGTGCAAAGAATGTTGTGAATGCTTGTAAAGAATGTAAAGTTAAACAGTTGATATACAACAGTTCTGCCGATGTGGTTTTCGACAATGTCCATGATATCCATGGTGGAGATGAGTCCTTGCCATATTCTGGCCAATTTTGGGACATGGTCACTGACCTTAGGACTCAAGCAGAGGCAGTGATCTTATTTTCCAATGATGTTGATGGCCTTTTAACATGTGCTCTTCATCCTTGCAATGTATTTGGACCTGGAGATAAACAATTGTTACCCTTGCAAAATATTATTCACTTCATTTTTGTGATATCTTATTTTTCTGGATTAAAACAAATATTTGGTACTTAGTATTATTTAGAAGCATTAACCATCTCAAAACTGGATATATAACAGTTCATATGTACATTAGGCAAAATATGCTCTATTAAATTAGGTGATTTTCCTGTAGCTGGCAAGAATTGCATGAGTATTTGTAATGATAAAAATATACATATAACTTTCAAGTCGTAAATGTTATCGCTAAGTCACAAAATTGCAACCAAAAATATGTACTATATAACGGAAATCCAAGTACAAGTCAAACAAATTGTGGGCAGCCTCTTGGACACAGAGATAAATCCACGTAGGCACCACTACTCCAGAAACAGCTTTTTAAGGCTATTAATTAAAGGCGGTTCACTGAAAACCGCCTTAAAAATACTTTTAATGGCGGTTGTGGCTACAACCGCCGTTAAAAAGGTTATTTTATGGCGGTTTTCTCAAAACCGCCGTTAAAAATAGGATATCAACTAATTTTAACGGCGGTTTTAACAGAACCGCCGTAAAAATTAAGCACATTCTACGGCAGTTATTTGAGAACTGCCGTGAATAAACAGGTATTCACGGTGGTTTCTTAAGAACCGACGTTAGTTCACAGGTTAATTAGTTCTCTGGATTTAATGTCGGTTCCATTAGAACCGATGTAAATGTGATGATATAACGGCGATTCTAATAGAACCGCCGTAGAAAGTAGTTTCCATGTCACCGACCCGCATCCAACTCAAGCAACTTGTTTCGACCGTTGATCCGTGTCTCATACGACGATCTGCATTCGCCACATCATAATTTTTTTTATTTCCTGTTTTAATCTCTAAAATCAGAACAATAACAAAATTAAAACTCTCCTTTCTCGAACAGGCTACACGCGGCCTATCCCTCCCACCGCCTCTATGCCATTGTTGAAATTTTGAAGCTCTGCCTCTGCCTCCACCACTGCCTGAAGCCTCCGCCTCCGCCTTCTGTTTTTTGTACTCCAGCCTCCGCCTCCACCGCTTCCTGAAGTAGCTGCGCTGCCGCTCACCGCGCCCGTCCTCCGGCAGACTATCTCCAACCTCGCCGCTGCCGTCCACCGGCAGACTGGGCTCTTTTCCGACAATCTTTATATATTGTATTCAAATCTGAAATTATGGTTACACGGCCGATAGGTAACAAAATTCTTGCCCTAATTATAGATTTAGTCTGCTGTTCAAATTTTGCCGTAAACTGAGATTCTGGTCTGCTACCTTCTTGATTGGGATGATTAATAATTATATTTATTTTTTAATTTTGGATTTATAGTTGCCATTGTTGCTTCTTAATAATAAACTCAATTTTCTGATCCAGTGTCAGTTTTTTCTTTGATATATCACAACTGTACCATGTTCATCAGTTACTAGACTGTACAATGACGCATCGGAGATCAAAATTTTTGCTATCTTTCTGCTTCGTACCGAATTAGCTGATTGTCTTTGCTGCGAGAGTTCTCAGCTTTGTGATCTTATTGTCAATAAATTGAAGCGTAATATATTTTTTCCATTTGGTTTTAATGAAAACTTAGTTACTTGAGATATAGTTGAGATAAGAGCATTTATTGTGTAATGAGGTATATGATTTTTTTTGTGTTCTGTTTGCACGAACAATTTTTTCACCCAGCTTGCATCTGAGAGCATTTCAGTTTTCTCTACATAGGTTTTACAGTTTCATGTAAATATACGGTTATGTGTGGGTAAGGGGATTAAGATACGGATATTTTCAGAAGGCAATGACTGTTATTTGATCTAGCTTACATAAATGCAAGTGGGAGGAGCTTGAAAAGTAGAATCGGGAGAGTTTGGCTCTAATTAGGTTAACATGCGCCCCTCWTTGTTTCCTTCATWTAAAAKATGATCTGTGGTGTATGGCTTTGTGAATATATAGCGATTCATAACTTGTACAAGTAAATAAAAGTCGAATGCATAATTTATCTCACATGTGGCCATTACATGTATTTATTATTATTTTTTATTTTTATTTTTTTGTAATCAATTCACATGGTTTTTTTTGTACATAGTTTTTTTCCCAAATAATTGGATCAAACCTCAAGGTACCTTAATTATCCATTTTTATTAATATTTTGTTTTTTGTGTTAAATATGGGCTTTAACTCTTTTCGTCGATTTTTTTTGCTTCAATTATATCGGACTGGGCTCTCTGGTTCTAGTGCTTTGGTTCTAGTGCTATTGTATGTGCTGCTCTTAGTTGCCTTCTTGATTTCTACCAAGTTAGGCACTTGATAAAAGTCGAAGTTCGGCCAAACCATATACTTGATGCCGAGAGAGAGCTCGGCATTGTTGCAGGTCTCCAAGATAGAGTAGCTCAAGTTTACGGGGGCCTTGTCTATATGGTATATGGCTAGAGACTCTCATTTCAATTTCCCAAAAGTAAAAACTATCTTTATCATCCCTTAAAATATTTTTTTTGGGTTAGGATTTTAACAAGAAACACATGGATGAGTTTGGGCATGGCGACTATATACGTATGGACGTTGATCTTCTTCCACCACTCTACCTTATCTATGCTGAGAATCCAAGTGATTCTGGAAAGGTAATATTCTCATCATCTTAGGAAAATTACAATATTGCCCTTGAGGGGTTCAGTCTAGTTTAAAATAAAAGGATATAAGTCAAAGGGGTAATTGTATTTTCAAAAGATAACTATATATGTTTATTAATAGACTGAATCTCAGGGGTAGTTTTGTAATAAATTCTTCTTACTTTCTCCTCTAAGAAGGTAGATGCGATTTTTGTAAAAATAAAAATAAAAATAATGTACATTTTAAGTTTTCAACTTAGTTGTCCACTGTTAGAACTTAATTGATCAATATACGTTTCAAGTTATTTTTGATGTGTGTGTGTGTATTGATGGATGATTATTGCATTGCACAGGTTCATAGTACAGTTAGACAAAGGTGGTTAATTGGTGATGAATTCATTATATCATCAATGGAGGAAGTTGCAAAAATTGCATTAGAAGGACGGACGGCATTGATCGAAAAGGACCACACAAAACTTGCAAGCCTCATGAATCGAAACTTTGATTTGCGAAGGTAACGTGTATGCACAAAATGGCGAGAAGTTAGTTTCTTGGTGATAAGCGAGAAATTACACGCTAATTGACGGTTTAATTCCGGTGATTTTATGTGCTTAATATTATCACCAATCGTATATTTCTTCTCTATTTTGCAGTATTTGGTGTTATATTTATCGAAGGATGTTTCACAAGGAAGTAGAGAAGCAAGGATTGACGAATCGACGAGTGAAAAACCAAGAATCAGGATGGTTGCGCTGACAACGTGTCGATGCCGAGGATGGATCGCGTCAGTCGATGCGATGTGCGGTGTTGCGCTGGCTGTGCGCGCGTCGATCGATGCTGGGTCGACGCCATGTCGACGGGAAGCTGCTGAAGCGTCGATAGAAGGTCCGTTAATCGACGCAATGTCGACGCTCATGCTCTGAAGCGTCAATTGGAAGGGCGTCAGTCGATGCCCATGCAGGACGACGCGGGCGGGTGATGCGCGTCGACGCCGAAGGCTGGTTCGCGTCAGTCAACGCCGACTCGGCCGAACTATTTTTGGAAGAAAACTTGCGCGGAAAGAAAAAGGAGTCCTATATAAACCCGACCTAATCCTGTCCAAAACACAACTTCTGACACACATAACATATCCTAGGGTTCTAAGGATTTCCAAGAGAGGTCCCAAGTCATTCCAATTCATCCATACGCAAGAGAACTTGAAGATTGAAGATCAAAACACAAGARTCAAGTTCTACACATCATCTCTCCTATTTTATCAAGGATTATGTTTGTTTATCTGAACCTTTTCTRTTATTTTCTTAACTCCATGAGTGAGTAAACTTATTATCTAGTTCTAGGGATGTTGAAACCCTCGTGAAACTATGTTTAATTGATTTATGCAATATTGTTTTTCGTTCCCATATGCGATTGTTTGTGTTGTTCTAATTTCAATTTATGATTGCTCAATTCTTAATTTGGATTGATCACCTAGATTAGGGATTGGTTATTTATTGCTAGAAATAGGATTGCTTCCCGTGTAATTGTCGTAATTACTATTTCTCCGAAGCAACTAATGATTGTAAATCGTTAGGGACAACACAACATAGCTTGAATGAACCGAGCTTATGCGTTTATTGCCTAGATTAATCTATTTGCCTAATTATTAATATTGTTGTTGGGTTGAACCTATAGAGCTTATTCTAGGTTGTTCAATAATTAGATTCAATTAAAGAGCTTATTTTAATTGAGTAAACGGTAAGGACAAATTCGAGTAGCAGAGCTTATTGCTACTTAGGGTTTTTAGTCGCATATGATGAATGGATTATGATATTGTGATTGGTTAAACGAGTGAATCGAGGGTGGAAACTGAACTTGAACTAGACCTTTATTATTATTGAATTCTCCGTTAATTATTTTCTTGCTAGTTAATTTCTTGTTTATTTTATTAGTTAATTTAATTCATAATTCCTACCCCCAATTATTTATTTAAATAAAATACGAATCATCACAATCTAACCACACTCCTCGTGGGTTCGACCCTTACTTATCGCTACTACTAGTTAGTGGAGAGAAGTTGAGGAAAATAAATATTTAATTTGACGCTTGACGACGGCGGTCACTTGGCCTTAATTGAAAATAGAAAAGATTGGCCTAATTATATGAACAGAGCTTTTTTTATTTTATTTATTTTATTTTTATATAAATCTTTAGTTGCTCTTATAAGATGCATTTTACTTTGCTAGTTTTATTATTATGTGATAAGTAAATTCAAGCACACTATTTTACGCAGGCAAATGTTTGGAGATGATGCCCTTGGTGCTGTGAACATAGAGATGGTTGAAGTTGTTAGACGGGTTGGTGCTGCTTCAAAATTTACGGGTAGTGGAGGCGCGGTTGTTGTGTTTTGCCCACAAGTTAGATAGCAAGCAAAGCTTTTGGAGGATGCGTGCCAAACGGCTGGTTTTGTGTTCATGCCGGTCGAAGTTAGGCCGCCCTTTCTGAACGAAATTGATCAGAAGACTATGTCGACAAGATAAAAACCGTCCTTTTGCTTGATTTGAGCAGCAGATCTGTTTAATTCTTTTAATTTCTTTTAAACTCATAAAATAACATATTTTGAAAGGTCGTCAAGCATCTCATTCATGCCGGTGCTAGTCTCTCGTCACCGCGAGTGTAGAATATTAAAATCACAATTATTTAAATTATTTGATTTCATGCTTTTATTTAATTTTGGTGTTTTTTTTTGAAATAATTAATAATATTCAAAATATCTAGTATTTTTCTGTTTTGGGGCACTGGCTTTCACGTCTCCGCAATAGTACGGAGTCGACTGTAGATGCGGTGAGTTGTCCCGAGTCGTGTCTCTCGAGGATGGATGTGATCGGACGTCGGATTTCTTTATTGTTCTTATTGTCGGTTTTTGATTAAACTAATTTAACCTAAGAAAGCGATAGTCATTGTTCGGTTTTTATAACTAAGATTTAAATTGAAACTTAAGATTTAAAAACATTAAAACATTTAAAGGAAATTAAAGCTTATATTAAAAACGATCAATTTAAACTAATTAACTTATTAAAACTTAATAATTTTAAATTAGGAAAATGGAGGGAAAATTAAAGTCAACTTATTTGAATAAGTCAACCAAGTACTTAACATTAATTAAAGGTTTTAAATAGGAAGATTCAATAAACTTTTACAAACTTTGAAATTAACTACAACTTACTAACTTAAAAGCATAAGTTCATAAGCTGGAAAGCTATAAAATGAAATTGAGAATTTTGAAAGATCAAAACAACCCACAAACCAAGAACCAAACTTCAATATAAGATCAAGAGAAAATAACATGGAAATCAAGCTATATTAAAGGAAAGAGATTACCAAATGTACTTGATTACACAAAAGCTTGAATGAGGAAAAGCTTGAAAGCTGAAAGATTCTTCACAAATGGAACTTAAAACAAAGCTTGAAGATGAAACAACTAAGATCTTAACTTAACTAATCTATATCTAATTACTAGGATTTATAGGAATTAAAACTAATTAAAAAGATGAAAAACTGGAGAAAAAGCTGGTTTGGGGAGCTTCCTTGGAGGAGAAAGCTATCAGGACAAGTTGCAAGTTGAAATGACGTCTGATTGCTTAAATCTTCAAAATTTCTGCTTTTCAGTCGATCGGTGTTGTCGGCAGTCGATCGGTGTTGTCGGCAGTCGATCGACTGCTCCGTCAAAATTGGCCTGAAGCCCTGTAATTCAGTCGATCTTGGGGGCTCAGTCGATCGACGGCAGTCGATCGGCCAGGTAGGCAGTCGATCGACTGCTATGTCAAAAACTTCAAAACTCGCTGGAATCCAGTCGATTTTAGCCGGTTCAGTCGATCGACTTAAAGGTCAGTCGATCGACTGAACATTCAGTCGGTCGACTGGATTCCAGCGCCCG
>BMAC01000432.1:792773-810985 GCA_014905375.1 Phtheirospermum japonicum | reverse complement strand
ATTCTTTTTTTTTTTTAATTTTCGTACTACTTTCTAGAAGGTACTTTTCAAGAATCGTTGTAAAATATCTGTTCTGAAAACAGACTTTCTAGAAGGTATTTTTCGATAATCGCCGTAGAATCCATCGTCGTTGTTCTTTTCGGCAGTTCTTAAACTGCCGTAAAAAAGCATCACTTTCTACGGCGGTTCAATAAAAACCACCGTAAAAAGCCTCACTTTCTACGGCTATTTTAGAAAAACTGCCGTAAAAAATTTACGGCGGTGGATTTAAAGGCGGTTCAAAAACCGCCGTTAAAAGTCTCCCAGAACCGCCTTTAAAACTGTTTCTGCAGTAGTGCACCAAGCTATCTAAATAGACAAACCAACAATAAAAGAAGGGGAGAAACGCAAGGCTTCGCAAATTTGATGACCAATAGCCTATTCATCAGGACCCAAACAAAATGCACGTTCCTAAGACAAAATATAGGTAAGAGGGTAACACCCACTTCCTAGAATCCAACCCTCAACAACGACAAATAAATAAAGACCCAAACTTTTCGGTGTGGCCGAACTGTCGACGTCCTGTTGATCGAAGATTTCTCGACGCTCTAGAAATCGTCTCCGCAATAGTACGGAGTCGACTGTAGATGCGGTGAGTTGTCCCGAGTCGTGTCTCTCGAGGATGGATGTGATCGGACGTCGGATTTCTTTATTGTTCTTATTGTCGGTTTTTGATTAAACTAATTTAACCTAAGAAAGCGATAGTCATTGTTCGGTTTTTATAACTAAGATTTAAATTGAAACTTAAGATTTAAAAACATTAAAACATTTAAAGGAAATTAAAGCTTATATTAAAAACGATCAATTTAAACTAATTAACTTATTAAAACTTAATAATTTTAAATTAGGAAAATGGAGGGAAAATTAAAGTCAACTTATTTGAATAAGTCAACCAAGTACTTAACATTAATTAAAGGTTTAAATAGGAAGATTCAATAAACTTTTACAAACTTTGAAATTAACTACAACTTACTAACTTAAAAGCATAAGTTCATAAGCTGGAAAGCTATAAAATGAAATTGAGAATTTTGAAAGATCAAAACAACCCACAAACCAAGAACCAAACTTCAATATAAGATCAAGAGAAAATAACATGGAAATCAAGCTATATTAAAGGAAAGAGATTACCAAATGTACTTGATTACACAAAAGCTTGAATGAGGAAAAGCTTGAAAGCTGAAAGATTCTTCACAAATGGAACTTAAAACAAAGCTTGAAGATGAAACAACTAAGATCTTAACTTAACTAATCTATATCTAATTACTAGGATTTATAGGAATTAAAACTAATTAAAAAATGAGCTCGATTTCTCGTTCTTTTCGCGTCCGCCGGTTTATCGAACCTCGTCCGCTGCGCTTCCTTTCTTTGTCCGTCCATTCCCGAGTCGAGTATCAACGATCCCAAACGAGCGTGGGCCCCGCTTGGACGTCCTACGGCCAAGAAAAACGGAAACGTGAAAAACCACGAAAATTAATAACAAAACGTATAAAAACTAAGAAAAATGTAGAAATACGAAAAACGGCCAACCCGACTCCTAAATCAACAAAAAGCAAGCGAAAAACACGCAACGTGAAACAAAAACGATAATGAAAATATGTACAAAAAGATGCAAATCACCTGTGTTTAATTATCATTTAAGCGGAAGTGTGTTAATTCTCACTTCACTATTACAATCTGTCCAAATCAGATTGCAGACCGAACTCATCCCGAACAGCTGCTGCATAGCCCATTCTGCTCGTGGCCTGAACTTGTTGTAGCTCTGTCCTCAGCCCGGTTCTGCCATTCGGCCCGAACTCACATATTGTCTGCACTGTCGACGCTACTTTGTTGTTGCTCGTGCATTCAATAATTGAGTGAAAACCTGCAAAAATATGAATCAAAAGGATACGAAATGCACAAAGCAATAAAAGGAATTTATATTAAGTTTCTGAATCCAGCCATTAAAGGGTCATACTGGGTTTGTTTTTACTTTCCTCTTTTTCAGCGGTGAAAGATAATAAAAAGAAACACAACTTATAAGGTACGGGGTGTTAATTAAATATGAGAGAGTATACCATGTACCCGGGTGCATTTTGCAAGGTGCACCCTGTAATTTAATTTATCATCGTATATAACTGGCATATATCGTTACATATAAATGGTAGATATCATCACATATAACTGATACATATCATCACAAATAATTGAAATTCTAAACCTAATACAAAAATTAAACCCTAAAAATAGAAAATTAATCCCTAAAATGAAAAACTAAATCCTGAAATTGAATATTAAACTCTAAATCCTAAATTTCTATCATATATCATCACATATAACTGACACATATCATCACATATAACTAACTTATATCATCACATATAACTGGTAGTATGATAGATTTTTGTCGGGACCCTAAAAAGGAAAATTAAATAAATAAAAAAACTAAACCTTAAAATGAAATATTAAACCCTAAAAATGGAAAATTAATCCCTAAAATATAAAATTAAACCCTAAAATGGAAAAGTAAACCCTAAACTCTAAATTTTTTTCACATATCATCACGTATAAATACCATATATCATCAGGTATAACTGTTATATATCATCAGGTGTAACTGTCATATATCATCACGTAATACAGGAGCACCAAGCAAGGTGCACCCAGGTGCACCTAATAAATTGCCATTAAATAAACACCTTGAATCATGCACATTTCGAAAAGTCTTTTTTTTTTGTTTGTTTGCATTTCATTATCTAAATTATGTGAAATATTACCGGGAGTGTAGATGTATTCAATAGGGCCGAACATATCGTTCAATCTTTCCAACAGAAAATTACAAAAATCCAAACCCAGCATTCGTCTCCACAATAGACCTGACGCCTTCATTCGATGCTCCTCCTGTCACCAGACCAGCAATGTGTGCGATGGAAGAGGTGAAGGAGAAGGGAGGATTTGATTTGGGTCTTTGACAATCGTAATTGAGGTTTCCAAAATCCATTTGGGAATTTTGTATCCGCCATCCATCCAAATTACCCATAACCCCTCTAAATTTCATAATTTTCTCTTTGCAATCCACTCTTATTTCTTTTTTTTTCTTTTTTTTCTTTTTTGCCTTTGGTCAAAATTTTCAGCCGTTTTTATCCATCTTCTTATTCATGTCTTTATAGGAAATGACTACGTTGCCTTCACGGTACCATACCTCCCACCCCTTGTGCATTTACATCCGTCCATATTTTAATATTTATATCCTATAATTGATCCAATGGTTATAAATAGGTGAGGAATGGTGCCTTCACGGCACCGTAGAACTTTCCATCTTTATATATAATTATAAAGAGGTTTAATCTATTTAGAAATAACTTATAATCCTCCTTCTTCTTAGTTTGTTTAGAGTTAATCTTATCTAGAAATAGGTTTTTATAATTAACAATTTGTTAAAATAAATTCTACTTTTAAAAAATAATTCGTGTTTATATTTTTGTATAAGTATTGTGAGTATTAATTTAATATTATAATATGTAGTTCATGAAGTTTCAATAATCAGAATAAATGTAAGATATTCATAATTTGTTTGTTCTTTTTAGTTAATTTATACTTATTGTTAATATTAATTCGATAGTATATTATGTATTTAATAAAATACTTAATAATCAAAATAAGTCTAACATAATATTTATAATTAAAAATAATTTTCCTTAAAATAATAATTTTCTTGTAAAAAATAATATTCCTAAAAAATAATATTCCAAAACATAAACCAATGCATCTATCATGACGATTTAATAAAAAAACTATTAGGTAATGATTCTCAAGGTATCTAAGAAAATAAGATAATCACAATATACATATTGTTTGAAAAAAATAATATTTTTTAATTAAAATGTTATCTTGACAATATACATACAATAAATAACTTTTAGCAATCGAAATAAGACTATAAATCAACTACATGTAGGGTTGTAAATGAATTGAATCTTTTGATTTGATTCAGTAATCGATTCGCTTTTAACGATCCTAATTCGAATTTGAGTTGTATTTTGATTTGAATTATTAAAGAATACGAATCACGTATTAGATTCGAATAATATATATATAATTATAAAATTATCATATTCTCTAATTATAATTATTGTTATTTCTATTTTCTATTATATGAATATATAAATAATTATTTAAATTATAATTGATATCTTATATAAATATATTATATATATATCACGTATATACTAAACGAAAATATTTCTATCATATGTGTCTGCTTAGCAAGTTTCGGGATGATGTGTAATTTTATGATGGTTCAGACGCTTACTTGGCAAATTCTGGTGGTTAGGAGTCTTACCAAAATTAATACTAACTAGTTCGGATACCCGCGTTTACGCGGGCATATCGAGCAAAATCATACTAACAAAAGCGAAAAAAATAAATATTAAATTATATTCAATAATACAACTTATTGAAATCGTTCACTTCAGATTCTGGAAAAATTCCTTGTAAACAACATTTGCAATCTTATTAACAATATTACTATCGTTGTCACAACATAGAATTTTTAATCCTTTATATGATATCGATAATCAGTTCTGAATTTCAAATTTTCAATAATTATTTTAAAAAACTATAAATTAAAATTTCATAAACATTGACAGAAGAAGAAATTAGTATTAGTATTCTTTTATATAATTGTAGATGAAATATGAGATCTATATTGGGAATAAAACCATGCCATAATGTAAACTCTCGGGCAGGAAATTGTCTTCTTGAAAGTGGGAATGAGACTGCTCATATTTTTCTCCGTTTTGGAAATATTATCGAGTGATCCGCTCAATATTTTACAGACAATAGAGGGTGGCGTAAACGGTTAAATTATATGCTTTGTTGTTTTTGGGTGGCGTCTGGAAATGTTCTTGCGTGAGAAGATTGATATCGTACTGGAAGGGAATTTCATTTTTGGTCCACTATGTTGGCCACATTCCAGAAAAGGTACATGATGTTGGTTATCGTCAAACAACGTCTGCTAAGTTGGCCAATTCATCAAAAAAGGTCAAAAAAAAGCCCGATCGCGCTTTTTTGCTGACGTGGTGTGATTCAATACTTTCTTATCATTTTTATTTAATTTTAAATATTAAATTGAAAATGAAAAATTGGGAGATTTTTTATTTTGGTCCATTATATTAGTCACATTTCAGTAAAGGTATGTTAAATTGACCATCATCAAATCATATCTGCTAATTAACCAATTTATCAAAAAAAGGTCCAAAAAAGCTTTGATCGGATTTCTTTTCTGACGTGACATGATTCTATATTATTTTATCATTTTTATTTTATTTAAATATTAAATTGATGACAAAAACCTGTTTTACCTTCATTTTCTTTTCTTTTAATTAGATTAATAAAATATTAATTAATAAGAAATAAAAAATCATTGATAAATATATAAACATAAAATAAATCTTCAAAAGTTATAAAACTAATCTATCAATTCATATGATTTGTATATTATTAAAATGTTAATTAATACAAAGTTAATAAACTCGGAGATAAATATAAGAATATAAAATGAATCTTAAAAAAATTATAAAATATATATGAAAAAATCTTTTATAAATGAATTTTGAAATTTCTATATTTATTATATATTTCTTAATAAATTGGGAGAAACTACTACACCAAATACCAATGCACCACGATAAGTAANAAGCCACCGTCAGGGAGAAATCAAAGGCGGGGGTCCTCCCCTAACCCCGCTGCCGCTGAATCCCAATCGCCGGGCCTCCGTCGACGAGTCGAAGGAGGAGGTCGTTAGCAAGAGCCGCCGTTTGCCGAGCCGTCGCTGTGGTGGTGGAATCGATGGGTAGAAATGGGATTTAGGGATTTATGGGCTGATAATCCCTTTTAATACTCCAAGCTTTTCCAGAATTATACATTGACTCCAGTCCTTGTTTCCCTATTTCGATTTGAATCCCAACCTTTGCCCCTTTTGCAATTAAAACCCCAATTTACCAGAAACTCCAATTTAGCCCCCATATTTATCCAATTAACCCCAAAGTTCCTGAATTTGTTTAATTGAACCCCCAGCTTACCAACAAACCCAAATTTAGTCCCCCAAACTTACAAAAACTCCACATTGACCTCCCATCTTTTGCCACTCTTTTATTCTAGCCTCCATATTTATTCAAAACCCCAATTGAGCCCCCAATCTATCCAAGAACTCAATTTCAACCCTCTAACCTTCGAAAATCTCGATCCAACCCAATAAAACTTAATAAATTTTAAGTGAGTCCATAATTATTTATTTTACTATTATATTTTTTTAAGGAAAAATTCCCATATACTATTAAAACATAAAAGACAATTCTCATATAGTCCAATGACTCTTTTTATTCCCATATAAGCCAAAAACCTCCCATTTAATCAATAAATACATTTAAATTGTCAAAACTAACCCTACACCTTTTAAAACTCTTATATACTAACCCTACACCAATCGGAAACCCCTCTACCCAATCTCCGCCCCCTCAGCCCCCGTTTCGAATACCTTCATCCCCTCTTCTCGGATTTTCGATCCCATATCGATCACCCATTTCAACTCAACGTCCACCACTTCGATTCCTGATAAATGTGACTCGTTGTAAAGGGTAAGAATCTTACGGTGCAATTGGGCTGCCTTGGACAGATCCCATTTCGATGAGTCGGGCTACGAATTGACTAACGCGCGTGGCGGAGGGAGGATTGGAGAGAGGAGACGGAGGATCGAAAGGAGGTGAGAGAGGATTCGGCGGCTTTGATGGAGGAGAGCTGGTGGAAGAGGTCCTGGTGGCGGGAGAGGACCTCGTGGCGGAGCTGMGTATCGAGAAGGCGGAGGCCGTCCTAGAGCTTCTCGATCCGGGAGGCGGCAGAGCCGGAGGAGAGGGCGGAGGAGGAGAATTGGGTGGGGTTGAAGTCGGGTGAGAGGAAGGCGGACAGGATTGGGTCGGAGGAGATGGTGTCTAAGTGGGATGTGGCAGGGGAGTGGGGCGTCGAAGTAGACACGGCGGTGACGGCAGTGTTTTGGAAGGAGAAGGAGAGATGGAGTGGGGATTTGGAGATGGCCGGAGAAGCCATGGTGACGGAGGCGCTGCGATCTGGTGTTTTCCAGTGTTGCTATTATCAGGAAAAGAAGTGTGTACAAGGTGCAATAATTGTTGTACCAGAGTGGTGTAGCAGTAGTACTACCTCAATTACTCATGTAATTGAACATAATCAGATCGTGTGTGCGCCTTCTAGTTAAATATGCCAACTAGTTGATCTTTGCTCTAATTAGAAGCCTCATTGGTAGTTTAGATAAGTAGTTTTGTATAAGTAGTTTGGATAATTACAAACTACTCTACCGTTTTATAATTACGAACTGTTAAGTAGTTTGGAATTTTGTGTTATGTATTTTGGATTTGAATTAGTAGTTTGGAATATGTAGTTTAGATTTGAAAATGAATTCTATGTAGTTTGGGTAAGGTAGACCATTAATGTTGAAGTTAGAGTTGATGAAAGTGTATCTTATGAAATCTCTTAATGTAGTATAAAATTTCTCAATGTAGTATGATTATTTTTTATGTAGTTTGGAACTTGACCGATCAATTACATGATATAATTTTGAAGTTTAATCGAGTAGTTCTGAATTTTTCGAGTAGGTTTGAAATTTAAACGAATAGTTCTTAATTTAAACGAGTAGTTCTGAATTTTTGAAGAATAGTTTTGAAATTTACATGAGTAGTTCTGAATTTACATGAGTAATTCTGGAATTTACACGAGTAGTTCTGGATTTACATGAGTAGTTCGTCAATTTACACGAGTAGTTTTGAATTTACACGAGTATTTCTGAATGTACATAAGTAGTTCTGATTTTTACACGAGTAGTTCTGAATTTTCGAATAACAAAATAAATATATTTATAAAGGGTAATTTAGTACTCTTATATAATTTTTGGATTAAATGGGAAGTTGAGATTTCAATGGTCTATTTGGGAAAAAACATTTCACTAATGGTCTATATGGGAATTTTCCCTTAATAATATTCTATATAGGTAAGTTAAGAGTTATTTGTAATAATATAAATATTTAACTAAAAATATTATTCATGAATTCAATATAAACATGAAAATATTATATTATATACTAATAATTATTAATTATTTAATATTAATTATACATCAGTACAATGCGACACGGATTGGTAGTATGTTATCTTTTCGGTTTTTCAAAGTACATAACTAATAATTATTAATGACTTTGATCTAAATATTAAAATATACAATAGTTTAACAGTAATTAATTAATTAATAGAGATTAGATACGGATATAGAATGTGACATCTTTTAAAAAGAATTTTAATTATGTAAATAAAGTTATTAACGAATCTTAAAACATTAAAATAAAAAATTAGTCGATAATTATAATAATTAGTAAATAGATTATAAATCTACAAGTCATGGTTAGAATACATCCTATGATTTTTTTTTAATTATTTTAGATTTAAAACTTAGTAATTATCAAAATATTCTTTATATTTAGCTTTTTAATAAATTCCTTGTAATACACGGATGTTAAACTAGTGTGTGTGTGTGTGTGTGTGTGTGTGTGTGTGTGTGTATTTTATTTTAGGTATTTTTAATCATTTTTTTAAAAATACTCAAGTTATAATTTGAATACGTCTTTCAAATCGAATTCGAATCAATATTCACATTCGTATACTAAATAAATATGAATGCTCAACGAATCTGACAAATACGAATCGAACATGCAAATATTCAGTTCGATTCGCTCATGTACAACCCTAAGTACAGGTGAATCTTATTATTATCATATTTATTAATATTAGTTATTATTATTTAATGCATTTATTATCATAATTATTAACATATTTATTAATAGTGGTAATTATTTCACTATTATTATTAATAATAATATTGTTATTATTATTATTATTGGAGAAAATGGAATTTGAGTACGTGGGGTTTCGTGCAGGATTTTGTGTAGATTATTTTCTTCATAAACATAACTTATAGCTCCACTAAAACCCATTATAAAGGAATTACATGGAAATCTCGGAATGGTTGAGGATGATAGAATTTGATGAAATCTGTGAAAATTCAAGTTGAAAATCTCAATATTTTATGCATTACATATAAATTCACATTGTGGACATTTAGAATGTTATGGAAATTTAAATTCATTGAAATCCATGGTAGAGGAAAATGTCAATTCCAATACACTAAGTTTCATATAACATAATTTATACAATTGTGATACAATACAAGCAAGTATGCATAAAGTCTTATGCACTAGAAGCAAACCATTTTTTAGACGGGCACTTAGAAATACTAATAGTCTTTTGCATTGACACTTAATTCATGAAAAGTAAATTGTTACTATTTTCTTTTTTATTTGCAATAGAATATAAATTACTCCATCCGTTTTATATTACAGATCATTTTAGAATTTTCGTCTACAATTAACGAACAAATTTAAAATAAATTTACTTCTGAAATGACGCTTAATATGAGCCTAAGGGAGTATAAAGTTAATATTATTACAGTAATTAATTATGTAAGTGATAGATAGTTATCCATTTTGAAGTAAAATATAAGTTAAATGATTTTAATTTAATATTTTAATAATTATTAAGTGATAAACATATCAAACAAATGCACCAAGAGCATACAAAATTCGCGAGATATTATGCGGCGGGTTAGATAGGTGGACTGGTCTACAAAAGTATTAGCCAAATAATTAAGGGTATACTCTATAATGTTTAACGTATTGGATCTCATTTATTCCCGACTAATTTCGAATTCGATTGATGCAATGATATTAATAATTTTGTTCCATTTTATTCCCGATTAAAATCTGAATTGTGAATTATTATATCATCCTCAATCGTACATCATGGATTGTCAATGCCATGGCAATGAAAATAATTAAATAAACTTCTACAATGGTAAATGTGAATTGTGAAGAATAATTGATTACTAATTGTTTCAAAAATTAGTTAATTAATTTTAAACGTTGAATATCATAGGAAATTAGGTGACTTTCCTCATTTAATAATACTATTAAATCACAAAAAAAAAACGGAAAGGAGAAGAAAATTGGAAGGAATTATTGATTGATAATCTTGAGATGATCTTACCAACAATATATGTACTTATCTCACGGAAAGGGCAATTATAAATGATTGCATGAAATCTCATCTCATATGAAATAATCTCACTAACCATATATATACGCATCATTCCTTATTTATGAGAATAATGAAAGGAAAAAGTAGCTCTACTAAGCTCTATTAATGGATCGTAGTTGTGTCCGAATACACCACAAAAATATTCTTTTTCTCATACTTCTTTCTCTATTTTTTAGGCTCAGATTTCTTGAAAAAAAATGTCTCAAACACCACAATGAAACCACGTTGATGGTTGGACGCGTCCTCCCTCGCCGTCCTCGGTGCAAGCTTTGTACTTCTCAACAAGAGAAAAGCTTGAATCGCTTAGGAGAGATATCAAGGAGATGATCAAAAGAGTTGTTCGTACATTTGGAAGTGAAAGCATGAGGTCAATCCTCCTCGAAGGAAGCCCTTTGTTGGAGTTGTATGATATTTTTGTGGATGTTATTGAAGAGATTGAAGAAAATCGCAAAAATAAACCTGTTATAGTTATCTCTGATCCTTAAGCCCAGACTGTGATTTAACATTCTTTAACTTTAATTGTTTCTCTGTTATTTAATTATTTGCAACTTTTAATTGTGAACCACAAGTGATTGAAATAAACTTGATCAATAACATATTATGTTATGTGATTAGATAATGAAATTTGATTTTATATTTTATATTAGATAATGAAGTTTGTTTCTCTTTTTTCTCTGTTATTTGATTTTCTATTTTTTTTTCCTTCTAATGTGAACCATATATTAGTGAACCATGTCGAAGCTTGTTGTTTGCTTTTCTTTCTTGTTGTCTGGCCCTATGTAAACTACTAGTAACTAGTTCACAGCTTATTTTAATATGACCATGAAGATTTTCATGAGATATGCTGGTACTTAATATCTTTTCTTTGGAAAAAAAAAGAATTTATTTGACACCTCAATCATGTTAATCTTATTAAATAGCAAAAAGAAAAGATTATCGTACTTTGTTTTTTGTCTGATTCAAGTTGAATAAACATAGTAGTTTTGATATGCATGGATCTTGTTATTCGTGATAAATAAATACAAGATTTAGGAGATTGAATTACTTTAGAAGTTATATTATATGGTTCGCAAATTTTAGAAAATGGAATTCAAAAATCTCTCTAGTCGTTAAATTCAGTAATCCAATTTAATTGGCTATTTACATTGATTATGCAAACTCAATTAACAAGGACATTCTGCTAATAGTTTTTTAGGGGTAATTACAAAAATCACTCGAGTTTTAGTTTAATTCTTCTTTTTTGCATAAAATGGTTAATGAAATTGACAGTCTCGTTAAGACGAACAAAACACTGGCAGATACATAGAAATAGCTTCTGATCATAAATAATCCTACATATAATCCAGGGTGACCAAGAAATTCAAACAAAAGATAATGGCACATAATCTCATCAACCCCAATTTCTACGACAAAGAAATCCTTATACGAATCTCTATCAATCTCAATTTCTACGACAAAAGTTTCTATACGAATCCGCCTCTTCAGCCACATCCTCCATGCTTTTGTCCTTCCTCTCTTTGTCCAGATCAAGCGTCCAGATCAAGCATTTGCTTCAGTTCCTTTTCCTTCAAATCAATAGCATCATAAATCTCATCGTCTTATCTCAGAATTTAAAAGGGAAATTTATACTCAGCACATATCAGTATGTGCATTGAAAAGAAATGGAATTACAATGAAATCAAACACTTATGATATATTGTTTAATGTAAAAGTATCAAGTACCTTTACATGAGCATCTCTGCTAAAACAATACTCCACAAGAAGATCACGATCAACTGTCTCCACATGCGCATGACTATCCTCACATTCACCATCATTACTGATCAACTAATTAATCCATCTTCTGATGACACATTATGCCCTATCCATACATATAACACATCAGACATCGTTGTGCCAAAACTAACCCCAGGTACGAGTATAATATATATCATCCGACCCATGGAATGCATCATATTAGTAAAAAAATCAAATTAATAAAAAGACGCACAACAAAAATGTCGAATAAGGGCAGCACTATAATTTATACCTTGAGGTAGGAAAGTCAATGCAATAATCTTCGCCTCGACACCGGAAACAATTACATCATTCGATTAAATAAATATCAGTATAATATGTAGGTGCTAACACATTATAATTTTGAGAAAAAAGTATTACGCAGAAGTAAAAGCCTAAAAGAGGAAATTACAAAAATATGACTGTCAATTACAAACCCGATAATAGAGCCGGGCCGTTTTTGGGTTATGGAAGCTCAAACAAACACTGATCGCGATCATCTAAAATTATATGCGAAATGCAAGCACTTGTTGGGCTCGGGTTGTGTTGGCCCGGCCTGGGATTATAACAATCACATTCAACTAATTATATTGATTCAAATTGTTAGGCATAACAATCGATAATGGTGGTGTTCAAAATAGGCGAAGGAGTGTTTTTGAGATACATTGCTAACCTGAGCCATCTGAAGAAACATACCAGAGCTCGTGCAGTCTTGGTTCTCAACACTATTGTCGTTTTCATCGACTACCATAGATTGGAGCCTATCTTTAACCTACACTTATGATTTTTAATCAAACAAATTGCAGTTGTCATTTTCTTCTCACAAAACAGGAAAACACTAATCTTGCACTTAAAAGAATAATGGAAAAAAAGGGGAACTTCGGGCGTTAAAATGTATCAAATTAATTAATACAAAACAAGTTATAACAAACACCTGTGGCACCAATATTATCAAAAAGATCGAACACCAATCACTCAACTTCATTGCACCTTTCTTCGGTAACTACACATCAAATATATGATGGATGATTGAGCAAAACATATGCTTCCACATCATAAAGAAAATGATGAGATAAGATATTAAAAATTCCAAAAGTAATTAAATATCATAAAATATTAAAAAGAGCAGTTATATATTAACAAACAGAAATCTTGTCAAGATACACCACGAATTGTAAACAACACAAAAAAATCTTGATAATGGTTCTCTCAAAAAGTTTCTATGTTTGACAAAAATCATATGTAGATGTAGTATATTGGAATTTAGGTCACGTACTAAACGGACTGCTAAAAAAATTAAAATTAATTTGTTCATCTCGACAATAATTTTAGCAATCCAATCTGCAAAAGTTGCATAGTTTCTAGATTCAAAACTTTAAATAATCTCGAACGACCCTAATTATTAAAACATCGACAAAAAAAATCCTCAAATGTTATAATTTACAAATATTATAAGTCACACACCAACAATAAACAAAACACAATGGAGAAATGAACAAACCTATTCAAAACCCCTCTCAGAGCTCAAAAAGGCAAGGAATCGACACCACCTTTTTTGCCGCAAACCTAAACCGAAACATGGGCAACCTCGAACCACCGAACCCAACCCCGAAAATCATAAATCGAGACCCGCCTGAAGCTCAAGGTTTGTCGCGGTTGCTCTTCTGCATGCGTGTGAGGCGACGGGATTTCCATTCAATATCGTCGCCTCTGAAGCTCGAATTTCGCAATCGTCTCTAAGTAGGTCGATGTTCGACAAACACTCGATTAAATATAAATATTATATCAAAAGTTTGTGATGTTTCGTGAGGGAGGCGACGGGAAGAGAGAAGAAATCATAAAAAAGTAAATTATAAAAAGTTCATGATGTTATGCTTTGATCTAGTTTTAATAGATTTTTTTTGTCATCATAATCAAAATGGGCGAAAAGGTGAATACGAAATCAACCAAATAATATAACTACCAAAAAATTCTTAATTATGCATCTCAATTTATCTTTTCGTTTTTGTTGTTGTGGAGCAATTCGCTCCATGTAGCATTATTATTAAAATAATTGGTCGCGAGACCGTCAATATGTATTTCATTCACTTTATTGGGACAATAATGCACATGGTTAGAATTGGAAATGGGCCGCCCCATCATGCCATAACTAACAAGAATTCAGCTCGGGCATTAAAAAGAATTGGGCCGCTAATTTTGGAGCTCACCCTCGACCCATATCTAGAAAGCTAGCTAAGAATGTGTCGGTTTGATTCCTCGGGCCGAATGAGTCACACCAGAAAAACTCGATCCGTTTCGAGCGTACAAAATCATAGCCCAATTATGACCTTACACCAACCGGCCCAAAAAATACAAGCTCTGCACCTGAAATATTTATAGCTACACTAGTAAGTTTTGAGTCGACGGATTGAAATAGGGGGAGTGGGGCCTACATTATTTAACAAAAGGGAGCAAATGGTCCATATCAGGTGTCTCATGGAGTCATGGGAAGTCCAAAGCATGGACTTACTGTGCCAGTCATGTTAGTTGTCACCATATATATATATAAATAAACATTAAACAAGCTCTCTAATGGACCCTTGATCTTGAGGGTGGGGTGGATCGGTGATGGGGACAAGTAAACAGAGCTGTCACATGCCAAGATCACCCTCCGCTCGCAACAAACCACGTGGCCCCTCTTAATGAAATCATTTCATCATAGCCCCATATGGTACTAAGATACCATTTTACCTAAGCTGCAAGTAATCCGGTTTTTTTTTTTGTTGTTGTTGTTGATTTATTTTTCTTTCAGTCAGAGGGGTAGGTTTGATTTGTTTTGCCAATTTTTAAAGTAAGGATTATGAAGGGCTTGAGAATTGCAAACGAAAAAAAAAAATAGATGAGGGGAGGTTGACGATATTGTTTTTTCCAATAATACAAATATTGGTTAGTTGACGAGGAATTTGCATGTGCTTTTGTTAGGGTACTACATGTGAATAGATTTTAAGTCCCATATGCTTAACTTATTTATAATGCTAATGGGGACGCAAAATGGTCCGCTCCGCCAAAGTCAATTGGTTTTAGCATTAAAATCGATCTTCTCCAATCATGTTTCATTATTAGAGATGGGTTTCGATGAAATTTTAAATTCTCAATACATGTTATAGGATCTATTTTATGATTTTGTCCAAATTATTAAAATAATAACTTACAAACACTGCAAATAGAATGTTATTAGCTTGTAAACCCATTAATTGAGGGTGGGGTATCTAACATTTTTTAATGTCTTGTCCGAGTAATTGAAAATTGGATATTCATATCATATATAATGATCAATTATTTTATTCGAATATTTCAAGAGCTCGTTTCAAAAGTAAAACCTATTAGCCGAAAGGTGCAAATATAAGATGTTTAAAATAACTTAGCCAAACACCGTCAAATTGCAATACTTATGTCTTGTGATTTAAATCTGGGTTTAGTATTTATTTTACAAATTTAGTAAAAGTCTTTATCACAAGTGCCACGATTATTCACAATTTCTGTAGTATAAAATAAATTGGTCTAAATTTTTAAACGCAACCCTGAAAATCAGAATAACTTTGTCAAATATTTAATTAGTATTAGTTTAAATTATTTATGTAAAAATTTGTTGGTAAAAGTATAATTTAGAAAATACTAGATTTTTAAGTTACAAAACAAATGTAGATTTATAGAATCTAAGTCCCAATTCTCAACCTGGAACTTTGTAGTTCCCTCCAAAATAAGCAAACTAATAGTGCTTCTTAGCTTAAAGGCAATGATCATATTTCTATTAACAATTCCAGAAAGAGAATAAACAGCCCTACAAATCAGCGGCCTGTCACAATTTCACCTACTTTAAACTTAATTTTCTAATCATTTTCTATCACCTTTTCCGCTTCCCTTTAATTTAGTTACGGTTTACCAACTTAAATAGGTCATCGATAATGACACTAATGAAATCAACTGGCTAATACTAACGGCGGAACTCATTGTTTTGTTATTGATTACGGCTTTTTTATCTTTTAATAAAATATATACTAATTAATGACTTGTTTTTAATGAATTGTATTTCATGTTTGCAAGCTTATAAAATGATAGCTTGGTTCTCTTGTAGTTTTTCATACATTTGTAGTCGAGAGGGTTTTCTAATTAAACTGCCAAGACTCATGATATTTGCTTAGTTTGCGTTTGTCTTAATTTTTATATATGTTTAGATAGTATTTTAATTAGATTTGTTATTAATTTTGGTATAGGTTTGATAGATTGAGCATATTTTAGTATTTATGTATTTCCGACTTATTTTACCGTATTTTGATCATAATTATTGCAATTGGGTGATTATTTTTTATTTTTCCCTATACAGCTAAGTAGTCGAGAAAGCTCGGTACTGAAAAGATGAAGCTTGCAAACCATCGTGAGAACCGAGAGATAAGAACGAGCAAATCGGCGAAAAAGTAGCATATTTACCGTTAAACGAGACGCGAGGAGAAAGCCGTCGATCGACGGCCAGCGTCGACGCGTCGTCGACGCCACTGCGTTGCCGGCGTCGATCGACCAGGCCGTCGACGACATGTCGACAAAGCTCTCTGTCTCCGTCGATACGATGCTCGTAGATCGACGCCAATGGCCGACAAAACCTCTGTCCCCGTCGACACGATTTCCATCGATCGATGCCAGTCGACGCCAATCCAGAAAACGTGATTTTTTAAGGAAACTTTAATTTTAATTTTTGGGAACCTATATATGTTCCTTCCATACTTCAACAAGGATGGTTTTTGGGGTACTTGTAGGTTCCAAGACGCAGAGAAAACTCAATTCCTTCCTCCGTAACATCGATTCAAGATCAAGAGAGAAGGTTGAAGATCACAAGTTCTAAAATTCCATTCCTTCGCTTTGTGATTTGTTCTTCGATCGAGATCGCTTTTCTTCGTATTCGCTGGAGATTTACTGCTTTCTAGATATTAATAAGTACTCTAAACTCTTTAATTGCTTTCTAGATTAGTTGTTAGTTAATTATCGATTTTAGATATTTTGTTATTTCTTTTTGGATTTTGAACTATTTGTTTCTTGAGTACTCTGGATCTAGTAGATCGCATATAATGACATGATTCTCATTTGAACCCACCCCTATATATATATATATATATATGTGTGTGTGTGTGTGTGTGTGTGTGTGTGTGTGTGTATTAGTACTTGTCTTTCATACTCTTGCTGAAACAATTTATAATCTATTTATAAAATAATTAGATTTTATAATATGAGCTTAAAAAGTGAGTATTTATTTTGAAATATATATTTACTCATATTCTGAATGGAGTATTCAAACTCATTAAAACATATTATAATATATTGCATAACATTAAAAGAATAGTTTTTAGCATCTTTATTTTGTAAATTATGTTTGTACGTGTGTAAATATAATTTCTTCTGTATGTGCATGTTTTGAATTTCTCGATGACGTTATATTCAAACCACACTTTCGAATCATATATTAACATCTATCTATCACTACAAAAAAAAAAATGCTGACGGGTCAAAAAATCGTCAGCATATGCTGACGACCGCTGACAGGCAGAATTTGTTGACGGCTTGCAGATGGGTAAAGGCCGTCAGCGATAAGCTCGTCAGCTTCCCGTCAACAATCCGTCAGCATTTTCATTCATCGACGGGTTTTCTGACGGGCCGCTGACGTGCTCCTTCGCTGACGGGTATCAGCCCGTTAGCATAATTAAAAGAAATAAAAAAAATACTGACGAGTGCCAGCCCGTCAGCATAATTAAATAAAGATGAAAAAATGCTGATGAATTTCGTGCCCGTCAGCATATCTGTTTTAAAGCAGATTAGATATGCTTTCTGAAGAACAGAAATACAAAGGCAAAGGAAAAAAGAACCACCAAATATTTCTAAAAACTCCAAATGAATACCACCCCAATATTATAAATGGTCGACTTCAATTTAAAAGGTTGTTAACTTCATGCAACAAAATTAATTATACTCGGGCGTAGGAAAATAAAAATAAATGAAAGAGTCAAAGTAACATGAAAGAAAAAATGGGGCCAATTAGCCGGGGAAGATATGGACCAAAGCACGGTTGCAGGTCCAGGTATATATGGGCTTTGTCCCTCTTTTACCAATCTCGACGGGTTTGGTTTTGTCGGTACAGCTTCTCGATAACTAACATTAATATAGGGATAACTGGGAAAAAA
>BMAC01000432.1:765981-789081 GCA_014905375.1 Phtheirospermum japonicum | reverse complement strand
CGATGCCACCCCAGTTCGCCCCGCCCGCCGCTAGCCACCGCCGCTGCCTCCACCTCGACGCCAGCCCCAGCCCCTCCGCTGCTGCCTCCGCCAAAAAAAAAGTTTCTCAACAACCTCAACTATGATAAATAAAGGTAATTAAAAACATATTCCAAACCATAAATGTACAACTTTCTCGAAAATGAATTCAATTTTTTTGTGTTAAATATTTTTTTTCTCTCATTTTCAGGCACAATCTAGCTCTTATTTTTTAAAATTACATTAATGTTACTTTATACAAGTAGGGTAGGTTTGTTACAGGTGGGGAATGGGAAATAGAATTAAAGTGGTGGTTGGTAACTAAACCACTATGAGTTTGATTGCCCAATTTTTAGTATTAAACCATACCCCACAGAAATGGGGGTTATCAAACCCATTAACCTTCACAATCAAACCCATTCCCATTCCCCTTCCCAACAAATTCACCAAGCATCTCCTAATTGAAGTATCACAAAATATAAATATGACAAAAAAATTTAAAGCATTATAATCAAAAAAATATATTAAAGTATCACAAATAAAATGAATATCTGAGATTGATTTCATTAAAATATTTAACGTAAATGAACTGATCACAAGTACTTAATATTCTTATGCCATTTTGACGGGTCTTCAAATATATCAACCTCTTCAATTGCGTTTCTAAGATTAAAAGTCTTAAATTCAATGTCCACTTATATATTATTCCATCCGTTCCTTTTTAAATATTATTTTAGAGATTAAATTTTATTTCAAATTAATTGTCATTTTAATAATTATTACCATTTTTCCAACTTTATCCCTATTTATATAAATAAAAACAAATTTATGGTAATAATAAAAATATAAGCAAAAAGTGAAGAGATATTAATTAAAAATATAATTGATTAAGAATGTATTAGTCAAATTTACAAGTTCCTTGATTTTTAAGATAGATTGTAAAATGATACTTAATAAAAAACAAACGGAATATTAGATTTAGACCATTAGTTAAACTGATTTTGGAAGTTGACAAATGATAATTGAAATCTGATAGTGGATAATGCAATTTAATTAACACATTAGCGGATGAAGCAGATGATTCAAGATTTTTAATTTAAGAGAGATTCTAAAACCCATATTACGAATTTTTACATTCGATAAACTTTTTACATCAAGACCTACCATAGAGTTGATCTAAGATTTCTTAAATGTCATTAAGACCCATATCATCAAGACCCATGTTATGAATGTTTACATTGGATAAACTTTTTGACTAAAATATATTTTTTATTAATTTATGTGGCAAAACTTATCACTGACCTACCATAGAGTTGATCTAAAATCTCTTAAATTACATGGTAAATTTTTGGATAAACTTTTTGTCTAAAATATATTTTTTAACTTATGAGGCAAAACTTACTCATTGACCTACTAAGATTTCTTAAATTACATGGTAATTTTTTTACTTAAATTGGCAATTCATTGGATATGTCCATGGCCACAGTAGAATTTTCTAATGGCAATAGAATTTAAATGAAAATTCTAAATTTCAATTCTTCAAAAGAGATATGTTCGGATCATTATCCATTAATAATGCCGCTATTGGAATCAGATCTGTATTGAACATTTTCGATCGTAATTTAATTTTATGTAATATGCTTACTGCGTATTGTTCAAATGATTTGAAAAAAATCTGAATTATTGAAATGGATCGTGTCAAAATCCAAAATCAAGTCAGAGACATAGTTGGGACACCTGACGTGCCGATTTCTTTAGTGCTGAAACCATATAAATACACACACACCCAGTACCAAGGCAAGGCAACAAATCAACACACCTCTCAACTCTTCAAACATCGCTCTCTCTCCAGACTTTTTGCGTGCTAATTTTTCCACTTTTGGTACGTTTCTATAAGTATCAAAAAGCGCTGATTCCAAATACTTTCTATTAGGTCAACCTAATCATGACGCTGTCGATGAAAGCCACCTTTAATTCGCACGGCCAAGATTCTTCCTACTTCCTGGGATGGCAAGAATACGAGAAAAACCCATACGATGAGGTCCGAAATCCCAATGGAATTATTCAAATGGGTCTTGCAGAGAATCAGGTGCATAATTAATTATGTCTCAACACCCAATATACACACACACACACACATATATATATATATTAATTTTAATTCTTATGGATTTTATTTTCACATATTCCGCAGCTCTCTTTTGACCTGCTCGAATCATGGCTGGCTGAGAACCCGGATGTAGCCGGGTTCAAGCGAAATGGAGAGTCCATATTCCGAGAACTTGCTCTCTTTCAGGATTACCATGGCCTTCCTGCTTTCAAGAATGTAAGCTACCATGCGATATTTATTAATTAATAGTAATTAAAATCATCACTACTTATAAGTATATTCCAAGTAACATATATTATAAATATATTTCTAGTATTTTAGTTAAAGTACGTACAACTTTTTCTTTTTCTTTTTTTTTTAATTATCATATAATATGAGTCTAATAACGATGTACATTAATTTTCAGGCAATGGTACAATTTATGTCCGAAATCCGGGGAAACAAAGTCGACCTTGACCCAAACAAGCTGGTACTGACAGCCGGCGCCACCTCAGCCAATGAAACTCTCATGTTTTGCCTCGCTGAGCCCGGCGAAGCTTTTCTTCTCCCCACTCCGTACTACCCTGGGTACGCGTAACAATTACATGTATAATTATAGATATTAGTATGTTTTAGCCAACATAAAAGAGGCGCGTATTCCATTCATAAACTCTTTACTAATAAAAAATGGAATAAATTAATGCATCCAGGTTCGACCGGGACCTCAAGTGGCGGACCGGGGCCGAAATCGTACCGATACAGTGCACAAGCTCCAACGGCTTCAGGATCACTGCACCCGCTCTAGAAGAAGCCTATCGCCTCGCCCACAAACGTAATCTCAATGTTAAGGGCGTGTTAGTCACTAATCCCTCCAACCCCCTCGGAATAACCCTAACCCGCCACGAGCTTAATCTCCTGGTCGAGTTCATCGACGAAAAAGGCATCCATCTAATCAGCGACGAGATTTATTCGGGCACGGCCTTTAACTCCCCAAGCTTTGTCAGCATTCTGGAGGTTCTGGTTAACAGAAACTACCAGAAAACCGACGTTTGGAACAGGGTCCACATTGTTTACAGCCTGTCCAAGGATTTGGGCCTCCCGGGTTTCCGGGTCGGGTCCATCTACTCAAACGACCCGTTGGTGGTATCTGCAGCCACCAAAATGTCGAGTTTTGGGCTGGTCTCTTCGCAGACTCAGTATTTGTTATCTGCCATGCTTTCGGACAAGAAGTTCGCCAAATCTTACGTTGTCGAGAACCAAAGAAGGCTCAAGAACCGGCACGAGAGGATGGTTCGCGGCCTTAAGGGTATCGGGATTTCGTGCCTGGAGAGCAATGCTGGACTGTTCAGTTGGGTGGACATGCGACATTTATTAAGGGCCAACACCTTTGAAGCTGAAATGGAGCTCTGGAAGAAAATTGTTTACGAGGTGGGGTTGAATATCTCGCCCGGTTCGTCTTGCCACTGCGTCGAACCGGGTTGGTTCCGGGTTTGTTTCGCTAACATGTCCGAAGGTACGTTGGATTTGGCCATCCAGAGGATGAAATCGTTTGTGAGTGCGATTAATGGCGATGCTTTTTCGAGCAGGAGTTGGAGAAGAAAGTCGTTTACCAAGTGGGTTTTCCGGCTGTCGTTTCAAGATCGCGAACGTGAACGATAGTGTGAGCCACACCCCTGATCCTCTATTTTCCTTTTTCTTATTCTATCATATATTCCAAATCACCTGCATCAAATTGCGACGTGTACGTGATCGTATATTTTTTTTACACGTGGCAATAAGCGACGTATTGGAATATTAGATGGAATAGGGAATGAAATAGATAATCAAGTGTGAGCACCCCATTAATTACTTATACACATTTTTTTATAAAGAAAAAACAATACTCTTGTTATATTGAGTTCGTACTTTTTGGTCGAACTCTCTTTTTTCTTGGTGGCGTAGAGAGAGTGCACTCTGTCCATGTGGACGTGAAGTGAATTATGGTTCGTTCAGTTGTTTGGTTAATCTTCTCCAATCTGTAATGATTATTATATTGAATATTAATTACACCATATGATGATAATAGAATGTCGCGCTGCTTTCTTTATTACTTTGAACATTCAAATTTAATCTCGTTAGCTTTACAGACGAGCTTTTTCCTCAAAATAATAGAAATTACATATTATATATATATATATATATATATATATACACACACACAAACGTATACACACTAATTTAAAATTCGTGAACACACGGAATTTATTAAAAGATAAATATAAAATTTATTTATAATAATTATAAAATTTTTAAATTTAGAAAAAAAAAATCGTATTCTCAACTCGTGCATTGTACCGATATCTAATTATTATTTATAACTATTATTTGCTTATTGTTATATAATTTCATATTTTAATGTTTATATTTTGTTTATAATATTATTTATATACTTAAAGATTTTAAAAGCTGTCACGTTCTCACCCAGTGTCAAATCCATATTAATTAATAAATTATTATTAAATACTTTTATACTTTAATGCTTAGTGGAAAAAAGTTGCTAGGTGTCGCTTCATAAGCGGCGGTTCATATAGGAACCCCTGCAAAAAGTGAAAAGTCAACGCTTATTAACCAAGAACCGCTGCTTATGAAAATAAAAAAATTAAAAATTTCATCCGGGTGGCGTTTGTTGAATACCAAGCGTTGCCAATAATACTATAAGAGGCGGTTTCATTTCAAAACGTCACTTCAAACAAAACCGGGCGGCAGTTCTGTAATATAACGGCCACCAATAATAAACATCGGGCAGCGCTTATTCTCATAAGCGCTGTCAATAATAAACATCGGGTTTTGGCAGCGGTCTGCAGCCCGACAACCATTTTTAGCCGCGCTTCCAAGAACAACCGTCGCCTAAAAGTTTCCCCAAATTCGACTTAGCTGGGAAGCCCTTGAAATTACTCTTAGTCGGGAAATTAAAATTTGGATGAACCCTTGAAATTACTTTCATTTTCCCCAAATTCGACTTAGTCGGGAAGCCCTTTCATTTAGATTAACCTTTGAAATCGAAGCTGGATTTTCTACCTGCAATCAGCGCTTGAATATGAAATTTTAGATTTCAGCGTATTTGTGCAGATTGTATCTCGAGGTTTAGCTGTCTGTAAGTTCCTTTTCATTTCACTTCAATTTTATGTTTTTTCTTTATTCTCTAGATTTGGGCGTATTTGGATTGATTATTTTAGGTATTGCTGTTTAAATTGAAAATGGTGGTCATCTATGTTGTTGGATTAAGTGTGTATACTTTCTGTATTTCATGAATCGTGTTCTATATTTATTATCACTATCATACCAGTTACTCAGAAGGTTTTTAGTGTCATTCAAACTGGTTTTCACCTGCAACACCTAGGTAAAAACAGAGAGTGAAGAAGAAGATAAATTCCATATTCCCATTTCTAAAGATACATTTGAGCTTAAAGACTAAATTTTCTCATGATTTTTCGAAGATGTAATTAAAAAAATTACCAAACCATCTGGACTGAGAGCAGGAGAGCAATATTTTAAAAGGGATGTTGACAAAGCTGCTAAAAACACCAAAACTGAAACTCCGGTTTTCATTCTCTAGGGTTTGTTTCACTGCTTCTTGCAGCTTCCAGGAGTGAATTTCTTCTCCTTCTTCTTTTATTTCTTTCTTTTTTTAACTATTTTCTTAGTTAGAAAACATTGAATGGAAAGAGTAAAGTTGAAACTTGGTAACAATAGTGGGGTTCAGAGTGGGTACTGCTATAATTACAGCTGTGCTTACTCCAAAAATCCTTAATTATTACTTTCAAGGTTTAGTCAAGTACCAATTACCAAAACCATCTCAAGCTGCATTAATTTCTTAGCTGGTCTTCTACGACGTCGTTTTATGTTCGTTTTATTATAGCATTCTATGTGAGACTTAGATAAAATTCTTTTGGGTCAAAATTGAGGCAAACTCAGTATTAGTTATTGCACTAGTTTTATTTCTAAATGTTTAGTGGTATCTTGCTAGAAGTTATTTCTAGTGCTATGTCTGAAGTCCTTTGGGTTTATTTTGCAGCTCAAAGCTCGTTATCTTGACTGGAGCTGGTATAAGCACACAGTGCGGAATTCCCGATTATAGAAGGTGACTTTTTAACCTGCTATATAATTTATCCCCTTTTTGATATCATATAGTAGTAATAAGATCTATCATTAGGATTCATCTATGTTCCTCTAGCTCCATGATTTCTGAAATTCTTGAAACTTTAAATGTGGGCATGAGATTTGTCAGAATAGTGCCAGGAGCGTAAAACCTGTATGAGGGTTCTTGCCATGTGGGAATTCTCTGTTGTTCTAACAGTACATTCAATGCAGTTTTTTTTTTTTAATTTTATTTTATTTTAAATCCAATATATATGTATGTGATGGTGGATTGTATTTGATTTTTTATTTTAAATGTGAAAGACTCAGTTTATTGATTTCTTTTCTTTTCATGTGTTTAATTGGTATTTCTTCTGAAACATCTAAAGTATCTGCTTGTTGATTTTATATATACTCTTCAACGTACATGCATGAACTTGATTAAGTTTTAAGATCGAATATCTGTTCATGCTCATATTGTTTTTATGCTCTGTCTGTATGTTTGTAGTATTAGGATTCTCATAAAATGTGAAGGATTTAATTTATTTTTCTATGTTTATTGGTATTTCTTTGATATTTCAGTTTATATTTTATGATCTGAAATCTATCAGTGTATGGATAGCATGGATAGCATTAATATTCTGATAGTGCAGGATATTGTTTTCCATGTTTATTTGCATCTTTTTGAATTTCAGTGTTTTTGTTTTATGATCTGAAATCTGTCTGTATTAGTATTCTGATCAAATGTGCAGGATTCAATTTTCTTTTTCTAAGTTTTATTAGTATGCTGGACTTTTTGGTACTTGTACAATTAGTTAGATATCATTTTGCATCAAACGAAAAGTATGCTTTTGTACCCATTAAATTCTTAATTGAATAGATGATTTCAAGAAATACAAATGTAATATTCCTCTGCCTTTTCCTGTCTGTGTCAGTTTCATCCTTATATTGTAAGAGGTTTTGAGATTTTTACTTACGGATTATTACCAAACCTCCCTGAGGTATAGGTTAATTACAAATTAAACCCAGATATTTTTGAAAGTTACAAAAAAAAAAAAAGAAACCTTAAACCTCCCTCCTAATATTTTAGGAGGTTTTGAGAAAAAAATCTGGACTGTTTCAGGGCTAGAATATTAATGATTGTAATATTATAAAAATTTTGCATTATTTCTGATTCTTGATTAATAAGTTTAATATTATTTCATTTATGACCTCTTCAGGCTGGACAAAGAAGCCCTTAATTTCTCCCCCATTGATTCATCTTGAAACCTGCAGCTCCAGGTTGATTATAAGTTCTTGGAGTTTTTATTTCTTTTCTTATTTCTGTTGCTCGAAGTTATTTGTTTATGCGGTGATTTTACGAGATGGTGATTTGTGATTTTTATCTTGCCTGCTTGTCGACTATGTATTTAGTGCTTGTGTCATGGTGTGAATTCCATCACTTGCACTTACCTTGTGGTTTTTCTTTCAAACCTTTTTTAAACACTTAAGTGGTTTTTGTAATCATCCCTAAGTACAGACTAAGACTTTCTGGTGCACTTTTTATCAAGTTCAAGGGGCACAAATACATTCTAAGACATCACACACAAAAGACCAATGTTAAACTGGTTTGTTGTAGTTTACTTTCTTAGCAAATGGCCTGGGTTTCCTACTTGGGAAGCAAAGACTTATTTCACACGGATACTTTCCGAAGTTTTGTGTGGGTATAAGAAGAACGTAGGCTTTCCACCTTGACTCTATTTAGGGTCCAATTTTTAGGACAACCAATTAGAAAGCCTTGAATTCTATATTTTCTTACCAATCATTGTTTCCTTTAAACAACTTCAAGACATTAGTGTCACTATCTTTCACTGTCTTTATCGTGACTTTTTACTGATAGATGGGGTTTATGATCCTATTACATGGTCTGTGCAAAATTTTGTATGTGAAAGAGACTTTTTAATATCAACCAATAATCTTTCCTTTCTATACAAACTGGAATCTTTTTTAGACTCCAAAGTCCAAATAATCAAATGAAGACTAAAGGTTTTTGTTATCCCGAATGGCCTTGCTGTCTGTAAAGCTATCATATTTTCTGAAATGAAGCACATAACACAATGGCCATAGTTGCAGTAACAAACCTTCCAGATATTCAAATGTTTGATATGAATATCGGATTAAGTTGTCTTGTGAAAAGCCGAAGCACATGGTTGCCCTTATTTACAAAATGTTATTAGATAAAATATAATTTTTATCTTTCTTGTGTCAAGTTTTGTGTTTAAAAATGTTTTTGTATCATCGGTTTATGAGGTGTTTCGTAGAGGGGTTCTATAGTTGGAATGTCGTCCAGATTTGAGTTAACGTTGCACGAGTCATCGGACTCAGTGTACGAATGTTGTAATAGGCCACATTTTTGTAAAAGAGGATACTGTAGCTAGGCAGCATCAGAATCACACATATGAGGGTTTCAAAAATAGATAAATATTCCCTTGATTAAAAACTATTAATTGGGATTATTTCAAAAACTACCCCTGAAGTTTAGTTAAATGCAAAAAGCCCCAGTTGTCTTTCCAAATGATAAATATTCCCTTGAGAACTCACAGTGGCTAAAATTTAATTATTGGATAATTAATGAACTATCAAAATAATAATAGTAATATAAAAAAAATGATAATTTAGTCTCACAGTGGCTGATTCACATCTGGCCCTCACAGAAACCCTAGCTCTTTTATTTGGTGGAGAATTAATATTGCTCATAAGCCCTTGCAAAGTATTATTGGTTTGTTGATGGCCTTGTATTGATCCCATCATTTCGTCTTTATTTTTCTCCATCAATTCTCTTACGTCTTCGACTTCCGATAGTTTGCTCAAACCGCTTTGCAACCTCAAAGACAACCCTAGTTCATCGTTAATTTCACCATTTTTGTGTGATAATATTTTTTGTGCTGAAATTGTTTGGTTGCTGAGTTGATGACTTGTCCTTGGACTATTATTGGGTTCCTGGATCAAAATAAATAATTAAAAATAAAGCTATATATGTATTTTCAATTATAATCAAATAATTAATTTAAAACATATCTTTTGGCCCTGACCTTATTATTAATTTGTTGAAAGATTGAGAATCTTGCCTGTAGATCACTGTAATTCTTCATAGTTTGCTCGGCCACGGTTCAGGCTCAATATAAATCACTTTATAATATATAAATATTCCCTTGATTAAAAACTATTAATTGGGATTATTTCAAAAACTACCCCTGGAGTTTAGTTAATTGCAAAAAGCCCCAGTTATCTTTCCAAATAGATAAATATTCCCTTGATGTTTGTATTTAATGAACTAAAACACCCATCTTGAGGGTGGATTCTGTTTTTTAAAAAGTAAGTGATTTTTTCTGTAATTAGATTATACCTACGGGGTAGTTTTTGTAATTATCAATTTTTTCTTTAAGTTTCTTTAATTATTTGTTTATGTACCTAGTTGATTCCTCTGTGTAGAAAGTGTCTGGCCGATGAAGAAATGAAAGTTTATAACGTGATTCTGGCGTGTATTTATTCGGGATTAATTCTTGCACCACTGCCTTGCGCAACTTTGCTAACACACTATCGTTTATGCCCATCCACCTGTCCCACGTCCTTTCGTTGATTCCCATCCTTCCTCTTGCACACTGCATGTATTCGGTCTATATAAAAGCTCCACTAATATTGAAGAAACGGTAACAATATTATATTCATTCAAAACCATAAATTAAATAAGCCTACACTAACACACAAGATAAAAAAATGTTGGCTACACCCATCATAGTTTTACAAACTATTGCAATTAGAAAATAATTCGGTGATAGCGCTTGTTAATGAATGATAAACAACATTTTTCACTGATAATTAGAATCACTACTAACATTATTATTATTATTATTATTATTATTATTATTATTATTATTATTATTATTATTATTATTATTATCAGTGATAATAATATTGGCATCCATGCAAATATCAAACTTAACAACAAAAACACAAAAAAGCACCTGTTTTTTGTTTGTTTGTTTTTCTATACTAATTGTATAATATGATATATAATGTGTTTTTACACGTGTGTATGGGTGGGATATAAACTCCAAAAATCATAATTTTGACCTTAAAACACCACTGCAAAAATATGACTCTAGTACTATATTGGGTGTCATCTTCTACTGATCCCCTGCCCGTCGCACCCGAACAAAAACTGGAGTGTCACCTCGGGTGTAGATCTATGTTTGTAATCTGCACGTCACACCTAACCACAGCTCGGGTGCCCCTGTTCTTTGGTCGAGTGGTCTTTTTTTCACATCCGTTTTGACTCATTTTCATCTTACTTTCATCTACGTGCGTTCTTTGACCCTATATCTTGGGGCTGTAAACGCTCTCACTCCAAAAAGGTCAAAAACCTACATTTTACTGTTAAAGGAAACGAAAATGAGAAAAACATAATATTATCTGGGAAATTCATAAAACAAGAATTAAAAATGAAAATCACATGCGTAGTCTCCAAAATGCAATGAAATATACCCTTAAAAAATGTTATTTTGCATGCGAGAAAATATCCCGAGCTAGTTATGTCTACCACCCGAGGGGTCTGGTAAAGAACTTAAATCAGGTCTGCTGCTAGATTCTCATGGTCTATCTTGGGCTACCCCTGCTGGCAGTCTGGTTTATTTGAACATACCACCAATGTTTTAAAAACCAGACCGGTGAACGAACTGGTCTCCTCACCGGTTCACGGTTCAACCGGTCGGACCGGTTCAACCGCCGGTCCAACCGTATTAATAAAAAAATAATATTCTTAATTATATAGTATGAAATATTATGTAATGTATTAATATAAATATTAATTTGATTAGTATTTGGAAAAAGTAATTAATTTATTATATAAACATGCTTAATTCATTTATACTCTATTAAACATATTAATGTAATTCTTTGTTATGTGATATATAAGTCATAGATCACTATCTTAATTATTTGTCTAGATTATTAAGAGAGATAAAAATAAAAAAAATAAAATTGACCGAACATAATTTATTTATTTTCATATCGCTTGATTAGGTTCCATGGATCATTAATATAATTATGCTAATTTAGTTGAATCATACACAATATTTTGCACATAAAAAACGGTTTGATCGGTTCAACCGGGTTTTTTGCTGATTTTCAGCAGTTTAACCGGTTTTGACCGGTTTAACCGCTAAAATGATTTTATAGGTGTGATCGGACCGGGCCAATGGTCGGTTCCCGATTTAACAGGTTGAACCGGCCGGTCCAATCCGGTTTTTAAAACAGTGCATACCACAACCATGGGGCTGACTAGTCCTTAGGCAAATAACAAACTTAACAACAAAAACACAAAAAAGCACCTGTTTTTTGTTTGTCTGTTTTTCTTATCAAAAATAATTGTAAATAAAAATGTAATGCATGCTGACACCCATACAAATAAATCACTGAAAATATATTGTAATCAGATGTTTAGTGTATTATAATGTGAACATGTAGTAGAATAATAAATAGTATACAAGCACTTACACCACAATGCAAATTCGCATGAATGATTTCCAGAAATAGTGTATTGAACTCAAAGCCTATTTCCTTATATTCACTTTGATTAGCATCATTTTGATGAAAGTAGCAACACTACGATCCACAGTAAGCAACTGGAATGATAAATTAGCACCCCAATTTTTAAGCCAACTGGCTTAAAGATTATAACCTAGTTTATTCTCTTTAGTTAATTAGTAGCATCACTTAGATTGTAAACTAGCAACATGGAATCTAAAAAAAGCATCACTGGAATTCATTACAAACTGTAGTGTTACTGAAGGGCTTAGATTTTTTATCTGAAGAGAGTAGTAATAAGAAGTGGAGTGTCATTTGTATGGTGTTTTTTTTTCTCCAATTTTTATGCTTCTTTCATTAATCTCTTTTTGGATGGAAAAATGAAGTTATGATATTTTCTGCATATTCTGGTTCTGAAAAGCATTATTATTTGATGAGGGAATTGAAGTTCCTTGTGTGCTCATACCATCATATGTTGCATCATGCTCTATTAAACTCTATTTTAGCATCAATCACAGCTCCGCACCAATTTTGCAAATTCTTGACTTATATGCAATAATATAGGAGTTGGAAAGTTTATTTAGTTTATTTACTAACTATTAAGAGGATCATAGGACTCGCGGAAATTCCGACTTTTACTATTTTAATTAACTTAGGTTTCAATAAGATTAAGACGACAAGAATGTGAAATTCTGGTATAATTCTTTCACCTTGGATTTATTTATTTTATTTAAGAAAATATTGTAATAATTGTATAAAAAATAAATAGAACACTTTTGAATTTGATTGGATTTGGGATGAAAATTTTAGATAATGAACAGATGTGATTGATAACTGAAAAGTAGATGTGATTGATAACTAAGAAAAGCACCAGAGGTTAAGTAAATAGTGCATTTATGACCCTTAATGACTAATGTCATGTTTATTCGAGTGGAGTTGTAACCAAATAAATATAAAAAAAACTACACAAATGTTTTTGTTAATAGTTATAAACATTGTTTGCAAAATCGGATTCAACGGTTCTACTGGTTCAGCCTAGTAGCCTTGAAAAGAAATGTATACATCCCGGTGACCTCTAGTTAGCTAGTTTTAATTAATTAATTCCAAGAATGTTTCGTAGGCCGTTCGAAAATCCAAGGTAGAAGCATAAGAAGGGTTATGGTCGCCCGATGAAGATTAGAAGCTGAGAAATTATATACTGCTCTACAGCACTAACCTTTCTGGCTATTATTGAAAAGGAAAATGTGATCAAATTAGTTGACTAATCTGATACTTCCCGGCTCCACTTCTCATTTCTCCTTCTCCCTTTCTTACTTGTCCACCTACATCAATCTTCTAATAACAAAATCTTGTTTAGGGATGGATTGAAGTTGGATGTACGGGCTTCTGAACACTACCACATATTTGGAAGGAGTGCATGAATTCATTGAAAAATCCGTTGCGTATCAAAAACAACGAGGAGATGATAGAATTTTATGCCCTTGTTCAGTTTGCCGCAACATGAGTAAGGAAATGGATGTGCTGAAAATTTATGCACATTTGTTCGAACGAGGATTCAGAGATAATTATTATGTTTGGACACTTCATGGAGAGGTTTCTGTAGAAGGCGATGCTACTGCTTCTCAACAACTTATCCTGTAAATTAGAAGAGGAAGGCCGATGAAATTGCGAACACTAGTAATAATGGTGCTCATAACGAAGATGCTTCAAACCATGCGGCTGACAGTGAAAGTGACAAATTTGAAGATGATCAAACCAATGATTTGGTGACCGATGTTCAAGATAATTTTGATTATCAACCGAAGCATATGAAAGTTTGATGGCTGTAGCGAAGCTTCCCTATCTACCGTATTGAAATTATTTCACATGAAGGTGAAGCATGGATGGAGTAATGAAAGTTTCACAGAACTATTGGAAGGTCTTGGGGTAATGTTTCCTGGGAACATGCTTCCTTCAACGAACTATGAAGCTAGAAAACTATTGTGCCTTATGGGAACAAAAATTCAGAAAGTTCATGCATGCCCGAATGATTGTATCTTGTATCGTAAGGCGTATGAGGATTTGGATGAATGTACAAGATGCCATCTTTCACGGTACAAGAAAAAGTTGAATGCATCTGGTGTCACCGAAAGTGGAAAGAATCGAATACCAGCGAAGGTTCTATGATATCTTTCGATAATACCCAAGTTCAGGAGGTTATTTTCAAATGCAAAAGCTTCTAAACTTTTGGTATGGCACGCCAAATATCGGAAAAAAGATGGATTTTTGAGACATGTGGCCGATGCTCCACAGTGGAAGCAAATCTATTTGAAATACCCAGAATTTGGGAAGGAGAATAAAAACTTGAGACTTGGCTTATGCACAGATGGTATGAATCCACACGGCACTCTAAGTAGTCAACACAGAACTTGGCCTGTTTTATTGACAATTTATAACTTGCCACCGTGGTTGTCGATGAAATGAAAGTACATTATGCTTTCTCTTCTAATTTTTGGTTCAAAGCATCCGGGCAATGATATCAATGTTTATCTTGCTCCACTTATCGATGATTTGAAATTGCTTTTTAGCGAAGGTGTATCCACTTATGATGTGAACACCAAAAAAAATTTTCACTTGAGTGCTATGTTGTATTGCACTATTAATGATTTCCCCACTTATGGAAACATTTCTGGTTATCCAACGAAAGGTTCCAAAGCTTGCCCGATATGTGAAGAGGATACAGTTGATCTTCGCTTGCCAAACTGCAAGAAAAATATCTTCCCGAATTTTAGAAGGTTTCTTCCCATTACCCACCGTTATCGTAGATTAAAAAAACCTTTCAATGGTCGTACTGAGCTCAAGTTTCCACGTTTACCATTAAGTGGTTTGCAGGTGTATGAGAAAGTGAAAGACTTGAATACGGTTTTTGGAAAACCGTACAAACCGACCAAAAATGGATTGTGCAAAAAAATCTATTTTTTGGGAACTCCCTTATTGGAAGAATTTAACTGTTAGACATTGTCTAGATGTGATGCATATCGAGAAAAATATTTGTGACACTATTATTAGAACACTCCTAAACATTCCTGGAAAGTCCAAAGATGGTCTCAACGTTCGAAAAGACATGTCCGAGAATTTAAAGATGCGAATGGAGTTGGCACCACAAAAACGGGATAGGGGGTTTTATCTACCTCTTGCATGCTTTACTTTGACGAAATCCGAGAAGAAAGTTTTTTGTGATTGTTTGTATAGAATAAAGGTACCTTCAGGCTATTGTTCAAATATCAAGAATTTTGTGTCGTTGAAAGATTCAAAATTAGTTGGTATGAAATCTCATGATTGCCATATTTTGATGCAACATCTTCTTCCGGTTGCTATCCGAGGGATTTTTCCTAAACATGTGAGGTATGCAATAATGAGACTGTGCTTTTTTTTTTTTAAATTCTATATGCAGCAAAGTGATTCATCCGGAGAAACTTGATGAGTTGCAACATCAAGTTGTTGTTACGCTTTGTTAATTGGAGATGTATTTTCCACCGTCATTTTTTGACATTATGGTGCATCTTGTTGTGCACTTGGTAGGGGAAATCAAAGTATGTGGTCTGGTTTTTTTACGATACATGTGGCCATTTGAAAGACATTTGGGAAGTTTGAAGTCTAAAGTGAAAAATCGTGGGCGCCCTGAAGGAAGCATTATTAGAGGAGTAATCGATGAAGAAGTGTTGAACTTTTGCACTCCTTACTTGAAGAATGTTGATCATTAGGACTTCCCAAATATAAACACGAAGGAAGATTGCAAGGTGTTGGTACAATTGGAGGAAAGAAGATGAAAAATGTAGAAGATCATTTACAAAGCAAAGCCCATGTTCTTGTGCTGCAACATTTAAAAATTGTCCATCTGTATATACTACAACATCAAAATATTTTGAAATCTCATAATCCTACGAGAGGAGAAGTATGGTTGGCACATGAACATAATAAAACATTTGCAACGTGGTTTAAGGATTTGATTTTCTCACAAAGTTCTGACTTTTCCGATGATGTGGGATCTGACTTGAAATGGTTAGCTTACGGGCTGAAAACACCAATTTGTTCATATGAAGGATATGACGTCAATGGTTATACATTTTACACTTCTCGTCAGGACGAAAAATCTGTAATGCAAAGTAGTGGAGTAACATTAGTGGCATCATCGATAGATTATTCTAGAACATCAGATAATAACAGTGTTCTTACACAGATGCCATATTAAGGTCGGATTGAGGAAATATGGGAGCTAGACTATATAGAATTCAAGTTTGCTCTTTTCTGTTGTAAATGGATTGATAATCGTCGAGGTGTTAAGAATGATGAGATGGGCTTCACTTTAGTGGATCTCAGCCGTTGTGGTTACACAAATGATCCGTTTATACTTGCATCTCAAGTGGAACAAGTGTTTTATGTGGAGCATCCTTCCGATCGCAGATGGTCAGTTGTTTTACAAGCAAGTCGAAAGATAGTTGAGATTGAAGGGCAGTTTGAAACGGATGAAAATGAGATACCCTCGTTTTCTATAGGTGTACCTCATGTAGATGTGCAAGGTGATCATAATGAAGATGATCTCCCATCTGTGTCGACACATGACGAGTGATTGTTCATATCTTAGTTGTAAGTTTGTCATTTTTAGTAATATCAACAATTAATTATAATAATATGAATACAATATCTTATCTCCTATTGTTAAAATGATAAAAATAATATCAATATGTGTTTATTTATTTTTATTTGACTCGACTCTCCTTGTAAATGTTATTTTTTTGTTAAATTACTTGTCAATAACGCACTTGATCTTGTATTTATGTTGGTATGTTAATTGTTTCAGGTATATGGATTCGTGCGGCGAGGGCGAAGAGCATCAATCGGTTGATACATCGCCAATTTGGAAAAGAAGAAAGCGGAGGGTACCTGCCAAGGGACCTAGTTCCAAGGTAGGACAACCGAGGATTATAGATCGATGGGGTTATAATGATCAGCCGCTTGGTGATGACGCAACATCATTCACGACCGATCTCGGCATATTGGTACGTTCCAAGGTTAATATCAACATGACGTGGGAGGATGTATCTGATGATATGAAGGATCAAATTTGGGCCGAGATTCGGGTAAGTAATTGTGGACTGGACTTTTCATATTTTTAGAAATCAATTTTTATTATATTATTATAAGTAAATGTGTATTCATAAATTATATATCGCCCAAACTATAGATGTTGTTATCACATTTCTTGACTAATAATTTCCATAATTCAGTTTTCCTTATTTGCTATTTATATTCCTTAGTATTTTTTTATTTATTTTTGGCAAGAACTTTTTACAAGAATTATAATTCAATAATGCAAGCAGAAAATTAAACCCCACATTGGAAATAAGGGACTTTAAGGTGTCCAACAAACCCTAGGTTGTTTAGTTCGTCCTTGAATCTAAAGTCTTGTATATTCATTTTCAGTTAAGGTTTTGCATATGTGCATATGTATCATTAAGCTATTTTAGTTTAATGGATGTCAAATGGTGCTATGAATCTGACTTGTGGGTTTTGGCCATTTGCCAAATTGATTTTCTTTTATATTTCAATTTATGTTAAACGTGATAATAATGTTGAGATATTTTTGCAAGTCTCCGTCTCCCACTGAGTGAGATGTTGGGACTGTGCTCAAAACTTTGAGACTATTTGTAATGATTTAATTTAACACATTATCAAACTACGAAACATCGTCGAGTATAATTTGTAAAACTGAAGCTACTTATGAAGGGCATGAATATGTAAGTATGCAAAGCTCTTTGATGATGCTTGAACGAGTCGATTTGTTTGATTACTCGACTTTAATGTGCTTTGATGTTTAGATCATATTAGATAATTATCGTTGACTTGATGATTTGTAATGTATTGCTTTATTTGTAGCATGATTATGTAATCGATGACTCCAAGAAGGGGATGGTGATTAGGAAGATGGCTAAAATGCATAGAGTTTTTAGGAGTAAGCTTCGAAACAAATATATATTTCGGACTATAGCATTGGGAAAGACAAGAGGCCGCCATGTGAAGTTTATAAGGGGCAAATTACACAAGATGATTGGTCGACGTTTGTTCAAAATAGCAATACTACTGAGTTTTTGGTAAGTAACTTTATTTAGCTTTATTGTAATATTCGGTTGTGTTTTTTTTTTGTTGTAATAGACTTTTGTAAAAAATAAATTCTTGGCCTTAAGAACTAAAAATTCGGAGAGAGCATCAATGAACAAGTATCCCCATTACATTGGACGCAAGGGATATAGCAATAGCATACCCGAATGGGAGAAAACAGGTTTGATTCAACATTTCTTATCTAGCACCGAGAATGAATATGTTCAATCTTGTGCGACACAATCATCTGAGGGGGATAGTGCGGAATATCCACGACATGTTTATTGGTTTTGCGCGAGGACTGCGTTGAGTAGCAGCAATGAACTACAACTTCCAAATACAGAGAATTTGGAAGCAAAAAAATAAAATAAAATTGGTAAGTAATATTTAAATAAATTCACATAATAATATATTGGAATTTCTCACCAAACTACTCATAAAAATTAAACATGAGAATCTAAGAAAAAAATTAATAAGGACATTCTAATTTTTCCTGAAAGTGATGCGATTAAGAAGGATGATAAACGAGTGGCGCAAACATTGTAATTCTGCTTTGAAATGATCTTTCACTTAGAGTTTTTGATGATAGACACTCCAAAGGGACTTGGCCTGATAAAGGATTGCATATGTATTTTTCTGGTTCATTCCACTTGGAGTTGAGTGTCAATCCATGGTCCGGTGATAAATATTCCCATGTGTACCTTGTTTTTCCTTGTAATGCTGCATTTAAAAATAAACACATGCCAAGAAATTAAATAGATCCAGTTTAATAAATGAAAAAGTGACACTGAACAACTAGCTCAAATATCAATAATAAATGCAAAGTTTTCAGAACATAAATGCATGATATACACAATTAATGGAATTATGGCCAAAAAAAAAAAAAACATTTACAAAGCCATTTATTGATCTTTAAGCAAAATTAATTCTTACCTTTTAGGGCATTTGTGAATGAATAGGTTGAAGGGCTTGATTTCATCTGTATAGACTTTGTGAAAAAGATTATAAGAATTATAAGATATATTTTGTAAAAATATATAACCTATTTATTTATGAAACATGAGAATCTAAGAAAAAATTAATAAGGACTTATACATCATTTCCCCAAATTAAAAAATTAGAATTTCTAAATCAAAAACCAAATCTATATTAGACAAGTGCTGCCCTTACTTCTATTGTGTTTTCCTTTTAGAAATAAATTATATATGTATTTTTCTTTTCTTCTATATATACAATTATTTGATATTTTTTTATTTGTTCTTTGACTAGGATGAAGTCAATGATGATGTTTGTCAAGGAAAGTTGGTTCCTGAAGGGACCAATGGTGTATTAACTGCTATTGTTGGTAAGGCGGACCACCCTGGGCGTGCTAGAGGTTTCGGTGGAGAACATGGAATCAACCACTTTTTTGGGAAGAAGAGAAGACAAGCAAGTCGAGGAATGGTCTTAAGTGAAGACCAATTGAATAAACTCAAATGTGATCTTGAAAGGAAATATGAGTCAAAAGTTGAATCATTTAAGGATGAAATGACTAGACAGTTGAATGAAGCTTTAGCCCGATCTGGAATTCATAGCCCCAGTAAGGTTACTGATTCACCATCACCGGTTGTTTCCCGTGGATATCGAGAGAGTGGATATTCCAACATTAGTGAATCAACGTTCAATTTTGTTGTAAGTCTAACCTATAAGTTACCATATAATCTTCTACTTTCATAAAATTGACGTTTTCGACTTTGTTTATAGGATGGTGCTAAATGTCGTCTTGGTTTGAGGACAATTTCTACAAATGGAGATAATACGGTGGTTATCGTCGCCCTTGCTGAAGTGTACAACGCCGGCCCTGGTCAATGCTACATAGTATTCCAATGCTTCCTAATCATGTGAAGGTGAATATCACAATGGTCGTGGATGGTTTTGAAAAGCAGCAATTGTCGGTCAGTGTTGATAGTGGCGATTTGTTCGTATTGTCACAAGCAGTGGGCATGTTTGTCCAATGGCCCATAGAATTAGTATTTCCTGAAGGCGAGGTAATTTATTATTTATTTCATTCATTCATAAATAATGTCTCCAATCGATGAAAACACAATTATCGAGATTTGAATTGGGAGAAACACGATAATTGTATAATGTTGTTTATTTCTTTGTTGCACAACAATTTCAAAATAGGAACCATCACCATCTCATCATAACAAAACAATTGTGGAAAAGGGTAAGCAAAAATCTTTTAGAAAGGCTCCACGAGAGGAACATAGTCTTCCTAAGTTTCCTTTGGTCAACACGGATATCTTAGAGGAGCTTCATGGTGATGTGTTTGAGTTACATGAGATTTTGGAGTTATTTCAACCGGATCGTTGTGAGTTCTCTATCCCTCTACCAAAAGAATTGTTCAATTACACGAATGATGGCTTTGCTACCCTTATTACTCGACAAGACTTGGCTCAGTTTTGCAATGGTGATTCGCTGAACATTTCCATTATACAAGGTTTTTTGTTGTAAGTAATTTACCACGTGCTATATTTGATTCATAACATTATATAACTTATCTTATTCATTTAAGAAAAATAATTATGTTGATTACAATATTTTTTTTCCTTCTCTTGTTTATAGGTATATATCAAGTAAAATGGAAGAAGTTGGAGTTCATGATATTGGATTCTTGTGTCCAGAAATTTGTTCTCAAGCACACTTGAAAGTGACAGACAGGCTACAAGAGAGTATTTGACACGAGCTCTGTGGGAAGTTTTTCAATAAAAAATTAATTTTTCTACCGTATAACAGCTCGTACGACTGATTCATTAGATATGTTTGTCATTTAATAATATGTACCGTATTTCATTTTCTTTATCTTGTTAATTGCAGGAATCATTGGATATTGATTGTTATATGCCCAGAAGTACGAAATGGTTACTTGTTCGATCCAGCTTCAACACGGGACCCCAAAATATCGAAAGAATTGATCTTGTAAGTTAAATTAATTCTTTTTTTAGTTGATGAGTTTTATTTGTTATTTAATTCTTTTTACGTGTGTTTGTTGAAAATACTCAAATATAATATTTTGAAATGTAGGGCTTTTAGAATTGCATCATCAATAAAGGGGAATGGTAAAGGCTTAACATTTTCTAGGATAAAGGTAATACATGTTTTTTTTATATTTAATCTTAGAAGTTTTATGTATTAATATAATAAATCTTTATTATTTACTTTTTTTTTCAAGTGTCGCAAGCAACCGGGGCCTACCGAGTGCGGATATTATGTGATGAGATATATGGACGACATTGTCAACAATTTTCCCAATAATATTGGAGTGATAAGTTGATTTATTTATTATCTTTAATGTTTATATAGTGAGAAGTTTTATATCATAATTAGTTAGTGTTAGTAAATCTAATATTTTTTTTTCAATATTTTGAATTTAAGGATTGGATACCGAATAAAGATCCTTATTCACCGTTGGAGTTCGATGATATTCGTAGTGTGTTTGCGAGATGTTTTATTGACGTTCTTCTAAATTCTTAATTGTAAGCATATGTTGAGTATTGATGAGATTAAATTGTTATGGTGTGAGATGATATATTTGAATGATTTTTTCTTGCTATTTATTACATGAAGGATGTTTGTTTGGACAATTTGTATTTGTTATGAATATTTTGGTTTGTAGGATTTATAATAAATTTTGGAAATTTCAGAATTTTTGGAGCATATTTTGTGAGTTTTTGGAGCTGTTTTTGTGAGTTTTAGAAGCAGGAAAAAAAAAAGGGAAAACTCCCAAATAGTCATATAGCGTTGTAACGAAATTCCTTAAAATCCTACGAATCTTTTTATTCCTATAAAGTACAAATTCATACCATATAATCCAAAGATGAATAATATATTGACTAATCTGCCCCCAAAACGTGAATAGTAAATTAAATACAACCAATGGAAAGAACGTATTATTAATCAGGCGCAACCTTTTTAGCTCCAACCACACCGATAACTCGATGATGGAAGGTTGTAATAGAAACCCACCAGATTCCCCAATTCATCAAAACCCATCTCAAAATCTCAACCCAGAACCCCAACTTGCCCAGTCCTTGATGTTCGGCCTGTTGACCATCGCACACAACATCGATTAACCTAAGAAAAACCCTCACTGCGCCGTTTGGATCGTCGGCTCCTGCAACGGCTTAATTTGCGTCGCCATAGACGAGAACGACATGTTCCTCTGGAACCCGGCCACGTGGACATCGAAGAAACTGCCCCCGTCGCCGTCAAATTGAGGTAAGGGTTTTATTACATTTGGGGGTTTGTCTACGACGAGTCCAGCGATGATTACAAGGTTGTCGGCATTTTCTGTGTGTTCGAAAACGAGGGTCTTTACGAGTCGGTGGTTAAGATCTACAGCTTGAGGGATGATTACTTGAAGAGCATTGAGGGTTTCGAGGGCGGGGTCCCATTGGACGACTCCGAAAAGTTCGCGAGCGAGAAGATCCATGGACTTATGAGGCGGTGGCGGCATTTGGATGGTTTCATAGATGGCAGCGGTGTTTGGCACTGGCGGAGGCGACGACTTCCTCGGCTCCACGGTGGGGATGCTGATAGCGGTGATGGGGTTCGATAATAATTCGATTTGACGGCGGCACACGACCACGACTGAGATGGACTGAAGGTGGCAGATCGCGACTCTGTTGAACTTATGAGGCGGCGGCGGCATTTGGATGGTTTCACAGATGGTGGCGACCAAATGGTGATGGTTGGTTTGTGGGGGTACAATGTCCCCCTCACCGCCGGGGGTTTAAACAGAAGTAAGAGCCAGGTGGCGGCAGCGGCGGCGCAACCTCCTCGCTGTGGTGGAGTGGGGGAGACGTGGTGCGTGGCGAACGAGAAAGCTGGGGAGGCTAGGAATTTATTTATTTTTTATTTTTTTTTCAACGCTGAAAAATGGTAGTTTGGGTTGTTGCAAATTTTGGCAATTGTAAGTCACTGAATGGGTAGAACACTTTAGGTTTAAACTTAGCTTATGCTGAATCCCTTTTAGTCTAGGTTTTATATTTTGTTGTGATGTTTCAAATCTAAACATTTCATGTTATGGGAGTACGTCTGTACTCAGATTCATTTGAGCAAGTTAAAATGAAAATAACATACAAGTTGGATATAATTAGTAAATATCTTATTTGCATTATTGGGGATACTGA
>BMAC01000432.1:719355-750693 GCA_014905375.1 Phtheirospermum japonicum | reverse complement strand
AGAAACTGAGTGAAAAATCTAGAGAAACCAACTCTCGGCCTCGTAAATTGAAAGTTAATGAGATTTCCATCCCTGATCCTGACTTAGATGATGGCAAATTAGTCAAAGCAAAGTGCGAAGAGGTATTTGAGGAGAAGTTGGCAGCTTGGAAGGCCGAGCGGGCAAGCAAGGCCTCTTCGAAGAAGACTAATGCGATGTGTCACCAATGCGGATCCCCCGAACATTTAGCCGATATGTACCCGTTCAACAACGAACAACGAGGGGACATCAACGACATCCATCACTATTCGAATCAACAACATTCGGGGCAGAGACTACCACACATGCAAGCACCTCTACCACCGCCACCGAATAATTTCCATGTGCAAGGGCAAACACCTACTACAGTTCAGTCGACTGATCAACTTTTAGTCTGGCAACAAAACCAAGTTGCTGAAACTATTCGGAACCGAGACGGCCTAACACATGTTCAGGAGGAAATGAAGGGAGTTCGAGACGATATGAAAGAATTGAGAACGATGATGGCTGAAATGGCCAAAAGCACTCTTGAAAATTTGTCAGGACTAAGAAGATTGGAGTTAATGGTAGGACAATTGGCAACTGACATGGCATCATTGAAAAAGGAGAAAAATACTCTTCCAAGCCAAACAGAACAAGCCTTGGCTATTCATGTGCTGAGAAGCGGGAAAGAAGTGGATAACTGCATTGAGCTAGAAAAGGAGGAAGACAAAAGGGAGGCCGAAACCCAACCACAAGCAGATGCAACCAATTCGGCCGATCTAATTCATAAATCTTCAAATCCAAATATTTCGAGGCCGACAGCAGCTGAAGACCCCATCGATTCCTTAAATTCGCCGCCCAAGAAGTTGACTATTTATGATCATGTTCCCTTCCCAAGTCGCCTACGTCCGGCCAAGGAGAATAAAAATTTCATGGAGCTATACAATTTATTGAAAAATGTTAATATTAACCTCCCCCTGATAGAGGTGATAAAGACAATGCCAGCGTTTGTGAAGTTTTTCAAGGAGCTAGCATCAAGGGAAAGGCGTTTGGCTACAAATCAGCCTGTAGCTTTGATAAGAGAAGTTGGAGATATATTTAAGAAACCATTGCCACCTAAAGAGAAGGATCCCGGGAGTTTTTGCATAACTATTTCTCTCGGGAATGGACAAACGGCAAGAGAGATGCTCGATCTGGCGCTAGCATAAATCTGATGCCCCATTCGATCTACAAGGAATTTGGCCTAGGACCGCTGAAGCCAACCACGATGAAATTACAATTGGCGGATAGGACGATAAGGCTACCCTTGGTGATTGTGGAGGATATCTTAGTACAAGTAGACAAGCTAGTAGTGCCGGTCGACTTTTTCATTATGGATGTCGGTGACGTACAAAGCGAGAACCGAGAACACACCATTTTGTTAGGCGTCCGTTCATGTCTACAATGCGTACGATGATCGATGTAAACGAGGGGAGGGTGACTATATCCGTATTGGGCAAAACAGTGACGTTTTCACTTCAAGATTTTCACAAGAGTCCTGCATCATTTGTTAAGAACAATTGTTCTACTATTGATTTAGTAGATTCTTGTGCGAATGAGCTCTTGAGCATCGGCATGATTGAAGAGTTTGACAATGTAGGGGCATTTGAGGATGGATTGACCATGAAGTTTAACGTGCCTGAAAACGAGCCAAAGGTGGAGTTGAGACCACAACGAGATCGTTCGAAGTTTGAGCCAAGAGAAGAGACGAAGCTACCGCATAATTATTCAAGATATGTTTCCCTCGACCCCTACAAGAATTTTAAACGTACGAAGAAAAAGGGCGAGGCTAATAGCAAGGATTGGACAACGAAGAAGAAAAATTCGAATGAAGTTTTTAACGAGAAGTTCAAGGTTGGTCAACTAGTGTTATACAATTCCGATCGTAAGTTGATCCAACCAATTTTGAAGTTGCATGGAGTGGACCATTTTTAATAAGGGAGATGGATGAGTATGGAGTCTCCACTCTATACGATAAGAATGCAAAGACGGGATTCCAAGTCCACAAACATCGACTTAAGCCTTATTTCAAGGATTATATGAAGAATCGAGATAGACGCAAGAAGGAGCTCGTGGAGCCACCACGAGCTAGGATTTGATCAAGTAATTACGTCGAGCATATGACGTTAAATGTTGCGCTTCTTGGGAGGCAACCCAAGTGTTGGTTAGTTTTTGTTTTATTTTCTTTCTTTTCTTTTATTTTATTTCTGTCTTTTTATATTGTGTCAATTGCCGTGGTACATTTATGTGTGTGTTGATGTGCAGAAATTATGATAAATCGCTTATTCTGGACAACGGTTATATAGCAGAAGCTCGCTACCACAAGGCCTTACCGCTAGTTCCACTCGAGGCGTTAACGATAACGATCAACCACTGAACCTATCGCTTACCGCAGCAATCATGGATTACGATGATTTCGTCGATCGAGGTCGCAATCTGACCCAAGTTAGCCGCAACCCAGCAACCTTTGGATGAGCTGCAACCCAGCCATTTACGACGTTGGCCGCAATCCGGCCATTTCAAATCCAAAAAGACGTGCCACCGGGCACTTGCGCGGAGCAATTGATCGCAATCATGTTTTGTTTGTTTGTTTTTGTTTATAGGTTTGTTCGAGACAATCTAGTCACGCGATCTAAGACGAAGGATAATTGCACATGCATTTTTAGAGAGACTCGACCATCGAATTTTCAGGGATGTTTTCTTATCTCCCATACTCTTATTTTCTTTAATATTTATGACAATCAGGAGATTGCCAAGTTTTTAGGGAGGGGGGTGGTTGAGTATGGTTTATATTTAAAGTTGAGTATGGTTTATATTTAAAGTGCAAATTGATGTCTTTGTTTTGAAATGCATTAATTTGTAAGCATGATTGATCGCTATTTCTACGTTTAATTGTGTTTGTATGGCATGCCTGTCGAAGTTGGCTATGTATGATTATTTGTTCTAGTCTTTTGAGCGTGCATAAGTGCATAATTTTTCAAAATTTATTATTATATATTGTAAAATGGTACTTGGACGCAATCGATTTCACAAAACCTTAAAAACAGCGTCATTTCGAAAAATTTTTATGCAAAAAGCCAGTGAGTAGCCTGAGTGTTTATCATCATTGCATGTGCTTGAATAAGTTTCAGTCTTGATATCTCTTTGATACCGCTGTGTGTAGTTGACTTTGAAAATGAAGTTAAGGCACATATAAAACCCTATTCCGGCCATATCCATATATTTTTAGCCACTATAAATTCCGAATGAGCCAATCATAGCCAAATATCCATGCCTATAGCCATGAGTGTTGTTGAGACGACCCCTACAACCCATTAAAAGCGGGGTAGGAGTTCGTATTTTTATTGGTTAATTAAGCCTTGGGAATTTTTATTAGGAATTTATAATTTTTGTAATCTTGGACCACCATCCAAAAAGAAAAGAAAAAAAAAGAAAAAGAATAATACCCCATAAGAATTAAAAATATATATATAATAATAAAAGGGGAAATAAAAAAAATATAAAGATAGGATGGTGGATATGTTGATTAATTGCCTACACGCTTATAAAGGCTTGAGTCGAACTGTGTATTTTATGAGGCCTAATGTTTAGAAGGTAAAAGAGTTGTGATTAAGTGGTTTTTGAGCTTCAAGTCGGTTTTACGGTTTGCGAGTTGAGAAATAGCCTATATTTCAAGGCTACGTTATGAGAGCTAAGTGAGGTTTTTACTTTTGTACAAGGTGAAGCAATTTTCTTCTCGATTAGATTAGGTTGAGTGAGCGATTAGCTACACGACTTATATATTCCACACCCGTCCAAAGAGCCTTACACTACAACCCGTAAAGACCTTTTCTGATTCTTAGTTTCGATAGCACACTTAATTTGCGATTGAAAAGAGATTGATTTTCTGTGCTTATTTATTGTGCATGTAATTATATGGTTTGAGTGTATACACGTCCCATGCAGAAAATACTTGAGTGCTTTTGAACGTACTTATATATATTATCCATCGTGAGGAAGCATGATTTTATTTTGAAGCGACAATGTAATAATGGTCAAGTGTTTGACGTTGCGTGGCTTGTACCTATATTTTCAAAATTAGGTATGTAGCATAGCACGACTCTTTGCTTGAACTTATTTTCATTCTAGTTATACTTTGAATTTATCATTTGTTCGAGGACGAACAAACCAATTAAGCGTGGGGTAGTTGATTAGAGTAGATTTGTCCTCATTTTTATTAGCTTTTTAGTTCGTTTTTCTATTTGTTTTTGGTATAAGTTGGACGATTTAAGCTTAATTCCGTATTTTTATAGTTCCGACTTATTTTACCATATTTTAATCGTAATTGATGCAAATAGGTGATATTTCGTTGTTTTCACCTTACAGCTAAGTAACCGGAAGAATTCAGCGCGTAATAGACGAAGTTCGATGTTCAAGAATAGGAGAACGAGCTTTCCGGTGAAATGAGTAGCAAAAGATAGAGAGACGGAGACAGACGCTCTGTCGCGTCGACTGACGCAAGCGTCGATGCACCGTCGACGCGAGCCATGATCCGCATCAGTCGACACAGGGCCGACGCACCGTCGACGCAACTTGCTGAAGCGTCGACTGAAGGAGCGTCAGTCGATGCACCGTCGACGCAACTTGCTGAAGCGTCGACTGAAGGAGCGTCAGTCGACGCACCGTCGACGCAACTTGCTGAAGCGTCGACTGAAGGAGCGTCAGTCGACGCAACTTTCTGAAGCGTTGACTGAAGGAGCATCAGTCGACGCAATTCTCCGAGGCGTCGATCCATGACCGCATCAGTCGATGCACCCACCCAGCCGACGCGCACATCCAGGAAGCACCGATGCCGAGAACCAGCACGCGTCAGTCGACGCTCCGTCGATGCACCGTCGACGCGACGGCCCAGAATTAAGATTTTAGGGTTTCTTGTGCGCCAAGACTTGCAATATCTATATAAACCCTCCTTATTTTGGATTTTCGGGGGACACACGACCATCTAGGGTTTCTTAGCTCAAAATAAACATAATCCCACATCTCATAACGAGATTTGAAGACGGAGATCAAGGATCGAAGAACAACACGTCCAAAACATCGAATTCGAGTTCGGAATTTAATCTTTGCCCAAGATCAACGTTCAAACTCCGGAATAGCTGGAGCTTTTTACTGCTTTCATTAGTTACAATAAGTACTCTAAAATCTTAGTTAATTTCGTAGTTAATTTCTTAGTTAATTTCTTAGTTAATTCTAGTTTTAATAATTAGTTTAATCATTTCATGCTTGAGTATTGGATATTGGATATTGGATTACTTTAGTTTATTTATGCGATTGATTTATGCTTAGTTATTCGTTCTTAGATTCATATGATACAATTGRTTCATGGTAATTTCTTATATTCATGTTKTTAGCTTCYTTAATTAGGATTAATTCGTAGCGTTCTATAGATAATTATTGCTCGTAGTTGGTAATATAGTTTAGAGTAATTAGTTAAATTATCTTTAGTTTAATTTCTACTTAGTTTATAATGATCAATTCAACATCTTTTAAAACCCCAAATGTACATGTATTTTATTTTAGTTCGTAAATTGAGAAAAACATCCGAAAGACCGAACAGTTGTTTCCTCGAGAGATACGACTTGAGTCAAACTTATCACCCTACAAGTACCTCATACTCTTGCGAGCAAACTGACGTGCTTTTAAATTGATTTATTAAAAAGGGGTGCACAAAAGTTTGGATCAGCTGCTGTAGAGATTCGGGCTGAGCTATTCATGTGAGTACGGGCTGAGATGAATGCAATGGACTTGGTTTTGAGCAACCACTATCGAGCAGCAAAGGTTTTAAAAAGACGTTGAAGTATCCCCTGCTTTTGCTTAAATATGTACTGGTCAAATGCGGTTCTTCGACGGTCAACTACAAGCTATAATGGTATCTGAGCGTAGTCGACTGTTTGCCGCTCCGATGGATCAGGGCCCTTAGTTAGGGTCACGCCATGGTAAATTGGCTTGATCCTTTCTTTTTTAAATTTTGTGTCTTAAATATAGCTTGTAGTGGGTTTAACTTTTTGGGGCATTACTGGTAGATATAGATTATATTTTAGGCTAGTCGGTTTGATTGCCATGTGTTCTCATGTATGTTCTCATTGCCAGATCTTATATGTTAAATTTGCTTTCATTAATCTGTTTATCATAAGAAAAGTAGTTATCGGTAGTTCACGTACGTAGAAAATCCTCTTGCACGGGCCGTTTAGTGCCATGGAGGATCTTGAGGGGCGGGACTATCAATTTCGTGCCAAGGTCACTGACCGACTTATTTGATAAGTTAGTTTGTGAACCGATGAGCTTCCATTGTGATTTTACCAATCCAACGATTGATTGTCTTTGTGACTAAAGTGCTTTAAGTGTAATTGATTTCATGTGAATTATTGTTTTAAGTTAATTTCAATATTTGTTTGCACTCTTCTATCATCCCTACAAAAAATAGTATTTTACCGAGGGATCCCGATGGATTTTACCTTCCGTAAAACTCTCCACGGTAAATCTTAAGTGTAATTGATTTCATGTGAATTATTGTTTTAAGTTAATTTCAATATTTGTTTTCACTCTTCTATCATCCCTACAAAAAAATAGTATTTTACCGAGGGAATTCCCGATTGATTTTTACCTTCCGTAAAACTCTCCTCGGTAAATCCCTCGAAAACACGGCGCCAATGCTTGGCGCCATAATTATCGAAGGCAATATCGAAGGCTTTTCGAGGGTATAATTACTGAAGGAATATCCCCCTCGAAATACTGAGGGGAACAATATCTCCTCGTTTTTTTTCTAGAATAAAAAAAATAAAAGATTAAAAACTGAGAGGAATATAGTCCCCTCGGTTTTTTTGCGATAAAAAATTCAAAAAAATAAATAATTAAAAACCGAGGGGAAGAAAGTCCCCTCGGTTTTTTTGAGAATAAAAAAAATTGAAAAAAAAATAATAATTAAAAACCGAGGGGAAGAAATCCCCCTTGTAAAAACAGATTCCCCTCGGGTTTTTTGAGAATTAAAAAAAATTGAAAAAAAAAACAATTAAAAAATGGAAATAAAATAGAAAATTAGTAAAAATAAAGAAAAATCATATTATTTTACGAACGGGGTGGCGCGAGGTGCGTCTCGATATCATGGAACCACGAGGTTCGAGTGTTGATCATTAAATACGCATTTTCTATTTTTTTATTTTAAATAAAAAATCGAAAAAAATAGAAAATTAGTAAAAATAAAAAAAAATCTTATCATTTTACGAATGGGGTGGCACGGGGTGCGTCTCAATGTCATGGAACCACGAGAATTGAGTGTTGATCGTCAAATAAGCATTTTTATATTCTTACGATTTTTTTGATTAAAAAAAACTGAGGGAAAATTCCCCACGGAAAAATCGAGGGGAAATGGGATCCCCAAGGAAAGCCCGAGGGGAGATTCTGCTCCACGGTTTTTTTAAATTAAATAAAAATATAAAAAAAATAAAAAATTGTAAATATAAGACAAATCCTATCATTTTAGGCACGTGGGGTGGTTTTCACCAGATTTCGACTGAAAATATCAACGAGCATGTGCTTATTTACACTTGTCGTGTAATTCGACCAACAACCAAGATACAATCGATCAATCAACTTGTTCGGTTGGAAACGCGAAGCGACGAAGTGTCATGATTTTGTGAAGGTGGCATGGGTGTGTATTGATGTCATGGAACCACAAGAATAAGGTGTTGATCATCAAATACGGGTTTTCTATTATTTCCGATTTCAAATAAAAAATCAAAAAAAATTCAAAAAAAATAGAAAATTAGTAAAAACTAAAAAAATCATATCATTTTACACAAGGGGTGCACGGGGTGCTTCTCGATGTCATGGAACCACGAGGTTCGAGTGTTGCTCGTTAAATATGCATTTTTTATTTTTTTTCAAATTTAAATAACAAATCGAAAAAATAGAAAATTAGTAAAAATAAAAAAAAAACTCTATCATTTTATGAATGGGATGGCACTAGGTGCATCTCGGTGTCATGGAACCACGAGGATCGAGTTTTGATCGTTAAATACACGTCTTCTATTCTTTTGATTTTTTTAATTAAAAAAAATCGAGGGGAAGAGATTCCTCTCGAAAAACCAAGGGGAAATGGGATCCCCTCGGAAATCCCGATGGGAGAATCAACGCCTCAGTTTTTTTAAATTTAATAAAAAATCAAAAAAAGAAAATTATATAAAAATTATAAATATAAAATAAATCCTATCATTTTAGGCACGTGGGTGTGGTTTTCACCCGACTTCTATTGAAAAATATCAACGAGTACGTGCGTATTTACACTTGTCATTTAATTCGACCAACAACCAAGATACGATCGATCGATCACTTGTACGGTTGGAAAAGCGAAGCGACAAAGCGTCAGTATTTTGTGAAGGTGGCACGGGGTGTGTCTCGATGTCATGGAAACACGAGAATCGGGTGTTGATCTTTAAATACGTGTTTTCTATTTCATTCGATTTAAAATATAAAATCAAAATAAATTCAAAAAAAAAGAAAATTAGTAAAATGAAAAAAATCATATCATTTTACGCACAGGGTGGCAGGGGGTGCGTCTCGATGTCTTAGAACTACGAGGATCGGGTGTTGATCGTTAACGCGTTTTCTATTTTTTTCGATTTTAAATAAAAATCGAAAAAAAACACAAAAAAATAGAAAATTAGTAAAAATAAAAAAAAAACCTATCATTATACGAATGGGGTGGCACGGGGTGCGTCTCGATGCCATGGAACCACGAGGATCGAGTGTTGATCGTTAAATACGTTTTTTCTATTTTTTTTTAATTTTTTTAATTAAAAAAAAACCGAGTGGGAAGAAATTCCCCTCGGAAAAACCAAGGGGAAATGGGATCCCCTCGGGAATCCCGAGGGGAGAATCTTCCCCTCGTTCTTTAAAATTAAATAAAAAATAAAAAAAATAGAAAAACCGTAAAAATAAAATAAATCCTATCATATTAGGAACGTGGGGTGGTTTTCACCCAATTTAGATTGAAAAATATTAACGATCATGTGCGTATTTACACTTGTCGTGTATTCGACCAACAACCAAGATACGATCGATCGATGAAATTGTTCGGTTGAAAACCCGAATTGACGAAGCGTCGTGATTTTATGAAGGTGGAATGGTGTGCGTCTCGATGTCATGGAACCACGAGTATCGGGTGTTGATATTTAAATACGCATTTTCTATTTTTTTATTTTAAATAAAAAATGAAAAAGATTAAAAAAAAATAGAAAATTAGTAAAAATAAAAAAAAATCATATCACTTTATGCACGGGGTGGCACTGGGTGCGTCTCGATGTCATGGAACCAAGAGGATCAGGTGTTGATCACTAAATACGCATTTTCTATTTTTTTCGATTTTAAATTAAAAATAAAAAAATAGAAAAAAATAGAAAATTAGTAAAATTAAAATAAAATTCTATCATTATACGAACGGGGTGGCACAGGATGCGTCTCGATGTCTTAGAACCATGAGGATTGAGTGTTGATCGTTCAATACGCGTTTTCTATTTTTTTTTTAAAAAATTCATTAAAAAAACGAGGGGAAGAGATTCACCTCGGAAAAATCGAGGGGAAATGGGATCCCCTCGGAAATCCCGAGGGTAAAATCTTCCCCTCGTTTTTCTAATTAAATAAAAAATCGAAAAGAAAAATAAAAAAAGGCCGAGGGGGTATGTTTTCCCTCGGAAAAACCGAGGGGTTGATGCTGCCTTCGGTATTGCCGAATGCTTTTCCAAAGGCAATATTGCCCTTGGCCCGGTTTAATAAAACAGCAGCAGGGACAGCCCGCTGCACTCTATATTCTCGAAGGAAAGAAAAAAAAAGGTAGATCTACACTCCGTCGCTCTCCGCTCGCCGCCGCATTCCCTCCACAGCCGCCGCTTGCCGCTTTCCCTCCATAGCCGCAGCTCGTCGCTCGCCGCCGCCACCGCAGAAACCCACCACCGCCAGCCAAGGTACCCCTCGGAACCCCCTTTTTTGTTGTTTTATATTTTAGGGTTTATATTAGAATTAGTTTTAGGGTTTAATTTATAATTAGGGTTAGTTTAAGGATTATTTTTATGGTTAATTTTAATTATTTTAGGATTTAATTTATAATTAGGGTTGATTTTAGGATTATAGTTTAATTAGGAATAATTATATAATTAGGGTTCAATTTAAGAATAATTATATAATTAGGGTTCAATTTAGGAATAATTATATAATTATGGTCAATTTAGGAATAATTATATAATTGAGTTCAATTTAGGAATAATTATATAATTAAGTTTTAATTTAGGAATAGTTATATAATTAGGGTTCAATTTAAGAATAATTATATAATTAGGGTTCAATTTAGGAATGATTATATAATTAGGGTTGAGTTTAGGAATAGTTATATAATCAGGGTTCAATTTAGGAAAAATTATATAATTATGGTTCAATTTAGGAATAATTATATAATTAGGGTTCAATTTAAGAATAATTACATATTTAGGGTTCAATTTAGGAATAATTATATAATTAGGGTTCAGTTTAGGAATAATTATATAATTAGGTTTGAATTTAGGAATAATTATATAATTAGATTTCAATTTAGGAAAAATTATATAATTAGGGTTTAATTTAGTAATAATTATATAATTAGGGTTCAACTTATGAATAATTATATAAATAGGGTTGAATTTAGGAATAATTATATAATTATGGTTCAATTTAAGAATAATTATATAATTAGGGTTCAATTTAGGAATAATTTATATAATTAGGGTTCAATTTAGTAATAGTTTATATAATTATTTAGGAATAATTATATAATTAGAGTTCAATTTAAGAATAATTATATAGTTAGGGTTAAATTTTGGAATAATTATATAATTAGGGTTCAATGTAGGAATAATTATACAATTAGGGTTCAATTTATGAATAATTATATAATTAGGTTTCAGTTTAGGAATAATTATATAATTAGGGTTCAATTTAGGAATAACAATTCAATTAGGATTAAATTTAGGAATAATTATATAATTAGGGTTCAATTTTGGAATACTTATATACTTAGAGTTCAGTTTAGAAATAATTATAATTATGGTTCAATTTAGCAATAATTATATAATTGGGGCTCAATTTAGGAATAAATATATTATTATGGTTAAATGTATGAAAAATTATATAATTAGGGCTCAATTTGAGATTAATTATATAATTAGGGAATTTAGGAATATTTATATAATTAGGGCTCAATTTAAGAATAATTATATAGTTAGTTCAAATAGGGTTCGATTATGCAATTATGGTTCGTTAGTGTTCATTAAGAGTTCAATTATGCAATTATCTTTTAAAGTGTATGTGATGGTGGGTTTTAAATGCCGTGATGATCGGTGATGTTAATTTAAGGTATGTTATGGTTTAATTGTAATTGATTGATGTTGTGATTGGTTTGGGAAGACGTCGGTGATGACATGGTGTACGGCGCCGGTCGGGAGGTTTCGTCCCTCCAATAACGGTTTTCAAAATTATATTAAAAAATGATAATGATTTTAAAATGTTTCAAATTATTGGTGATGGTGGTTTTGAAATACCGTGGTGATTGGTACGTGGTTGTTGTGTTTAACATACATGTTATTTTGTAGATATTCTTTAAATGTTGTGATGATTTATTGGTTGATATATACGTCTGTGATGACGTGGTTTACGACACCGACCGTGATTTATTGATCCACATTATAATCTTTTTGATCTACACTTAAAAAATATACCTTAGAATCGTTTAGGATTTAGTATCGAATAGAGAATTCGATACTAAATCCCGAATTGTCCACTTATTTGGACAGATTGAGAGCGTGATTGTAATATGGCTGATCTTATCTATATGTTTTTTTATTAAAATTTTTTGGCTCAGTATCTCTCTTTTGTTCTCGGGTGCACTCAGTATATGTTTACTTAGAGAACTAAACGGAGATGCTACCGAAATTTTTAGTCAACAAAAATTCATAAACTAAGACGCTGTATTACTGGAAAATCACATTTTAGAATGGGATAGGTCCCTTACCAAAACATCAATCATTTTATAGCTACCCTCATGCTGCCCGTTTTATGTTTGGATTTATTAAAATGGTTGATATATAATATATACTGGTATTTTGTAAAATGCTCGTATTATCTGATAATTTCATCAGATGCCAAGAGGTCGTGGATCCAGCAGCCTAGGTCGATCGGATATGGGGTCGACTAATCATTTAGTTGATCTCGATGACGATTACGTGGGCATTGGTACTGATCATTCGGTGCCGACCATGGATACCACCACATCGACACCGACACCGTCTGATGATGGTACATCCCGACAGCATTTGAGCCCACCACGAAGTGGAGTTCATGTCTTTATCATAGGTAAGAATTAAGTAAACTAATAATTTTAAAATCTTAATTATCGTTATTATTGAATTATATTTGTAACCACAACAATTACATGCTACATAGTAGAGAGGTCAGGCTGACCAATATATTTTGGGAGATTATGGAGAAGGAGCTCCATCCCGCCGGGTGGCAGTATAAAGCTGTCCCTAAGGAGACTCGTCGATTCTAGTAGGACATGTTTCAGGTAATTATTATTTTATGTCCAAATTTATTAATCTTTACTGTAAATTGAGAATTATGTATCAATTGAATTGTAATTATTATTTTATTGTAGGATATTTGTTATAGGGACACGAACAAGTATACTGTAGAGAAGATACAGAATGTATTTAAAATAACGATGTAGGAAAAGTATGCGAAGCTCCTGAACGAGTATAAGCAGTATCATGATTCTCATGCTGGTCAGCTACCGACATGCGTTACCGAGGAGGTCTGGAGGTAAATGGTTTTGTTATATGTTTTCTTAATAAATTAGAAATTCTCACTTATTACAGATAATTTATATCATCTTATATATCGTGCATTTCAACTAGGGCTTAGAATGTTGAGTAGGATAAGCCTGAGAACAAGAAGAAGTCCGAGCAGTGCAGCAGGAACAGGAGGAGCGAGCCTGCTGGTCCCGGGTACTGGGATGTCGAAGCATAGGGGGGGGGGGGGGGGGTCTAGATCTACGGTCGATTATGCTTATGATATCGTATTTAATTTCAGAATATAATATATTATTTATTTGTTTATTTTTAATGTTAATTATTTGATCATTTTATTTGGATATAGGAGCGGGAGACGGATGCGCCAGCCAATACGTACCAGGTTTTTGTACGTACGCACAAGAAGGACGACGACATGTGGATCAATGCGATATCCAGTAATACTAATTTGAGTATCTTTATTATTTTTAAGTTGTTCTTTGGTAATGTAGAATTTACTAACGAGTTATATTTCAGGAGGAGTACGAGCGACGTCTGGAGGAGGTACGTACTTCTTCCCAGGATCCGGATAAGGAGGTTGACCCTGACCGGGTTTATCTCAATGTCTTTGAGTTGAGCAAGGGCCGACACTACGACACTGGCTTGTTTGAGAAGGTGGTAGCTATAGCGAAAGGTTTCCAAGGCAGCTCTTCTTCCTCCTCCTCCCAGCATGATAGGACCCACGTGAGAGAGCTCAAGGCGCAGCTCCAGGCGTAGAGGGAGGAGTTAGAGGCCACGAGACGAGCGCAGGAGTCCATGCAGCAGCGATACACTGAGTCTGAGCGACAGCGCCGAGAGTCTGAACTACTACATGAGCAGCAGCAGACATTTCAGGCGCAGGTGAACGCCCAGATGGCCGAGCTGTTAGCTCATTTGCAGCAGTAACCCCCGCCGTAGCCTACCCCGTCATAGGATAATTTTATTTATAAACTTTGTTACTAAACACTTTCGTCGAACAAATTTAATAATTGTAAATTTCCAAATATTTTTATAATAATCGGTTTCTTTATTTTTCTGTTCATTAATGATTTTTTAATAAAATATTTTGGTATTTTAATAAATAAACAGGAATTAAAATTAATATTTAAAAATAAATTTTTTTAAAAAAAGGAAAAAACCAAGGGAGATTCCCCTCGGAGAAACTGAGGGCACGAATCCCTCGGAAATGTACTCATTTTTAAAAATATTGTTTTTTAGTATTTTCTAAAAATTCGAGGGGATGGTAACTCTCGATTTTTCTGAGGGGTTAATATCCCTCGATTTTTTCGGGGGGAATATTCCCCTTGGTCTTTCCGAGGGCAATAATCCCTTCAGTTTTTCTGAAGGAAATTTCCCCTCGGTTTTTCTAAGGGTATTGTCCCCTCGGTTTTTCCGATGACATAAATAATCAGGCCCAAGGAATTTATCAAAGAGAGGAACCTTTGGTAATCCCCTCGAAAAACTTTTACCGAGGAGAAATTTCCCTCGGTTTTTCCCTCGGTAGATTGATTACCGAGGTATTTTAGCTTATTATCGAGGGATATTCCCCTCGGTAAAATACTATTTTTTTGTTGTGCAGTGTTGTGTGTAGCTTCTTGTCGAGTGTCTTAGATTTTCAAATCTTGTGTACTTTTTCAAAATGCCTTCAACTTCTGCTTTTAAATTACCTCAATTCAATGGTAAAACATATTTTTCCATTTGGCAACAGAAAAGGAAAGTGACTTTAATCCAGAAAAAGGGTTTAAAAGCAATAAGTTGTTTTTCGGGCGAAATTACTGATAAAATTGAAATGGATGAGTATGCGTACTCTTCAATTATTTTAAGCTTCTATAATTCTTTCTTGCGTAAATTTGGTAAACTTGAAACGGCAAAAGAGTTCTGGAAAAACTTGAGGAGGTATATATCAAGACTTCTTTGCCGAGCAAATTGTTCTTACTTCATAAACTTTTTTGCTTTAAACTTGATCTCTCTTGCTACGTCGATGATAACCTTGATGAACTTACCAAAATTGTTCAAGACATTAAACAGACCGGAGATAAACACATTGATGATTACACACATATTGTTCTCTTAAATGCTTTTCCTGATTCTTACTATGATGTTCAATCTGTCACAAAGTGTGATAGGGACCATGTGAATCCTGAACCTGTCTTTAATGGTTTAAAACTTAAGGGATTATATTTGAGAAACAACAGGGTTCTTTGAATTCCAGTAAGGTTATATTAGTTAGAGGAAGGTCTCAAAGTCGTTTTCAAAACAAAAAATACTAACTCTGACCAAAATAACCAAACTCCTTATAGAAAGAAAGGCAAAGCAAGTCTAGGTCTCGGTCTAGGCCCAAGAACCAAAAGTGCATTAATTGTGGTGAAGAGGGTTATTACACTTCCAAGTGTCATTTGGCTAAGAAAAATAAAAATAAAATTTCAAAAACCAGCCGATGACCAAGTGAATATGGCTTTGAGTAATGAAAATAATGGTGATGTATTTATGGTCATTAAAAATGCTGATGTTGTCAATATTGTGTCGTTGTTCATGCGAAAATGAGTGTCTTGTTGATTATGCTTGCACTTCTAATATGTCTCCATTTAGGAAATTATTTCCAAAGTATAAGGAAGTGTCACATGAACTGTGTCTATGAATAATGAGAAAACGTTTCAAGTTGTTGGTGTCGGTGATGTGTGTTTGAAACTTAATTTTGATTATGGTGTGACTTTGAGAAATGTTAGACACGTGCCTGATTTGTGCGATAATTTGACCTCATGTGCTGCATTGGAAGATGGTGGGTTATAAGGTAGATAAGGGAAGAGTTTGATGAAGGTCTTGAAAGGTTCTCTTGTGATTTTCAAGTAATATGTGTGGCTGAGTCTAATGCTATTGCTAATTCGGTGAATGCTATCCAAGTGAACAAAACTAAATTGTGGCATAAGAGGTTAGGTTACATGAGTGGTAAGGGTCTAGATATTCTGCATTAGTGTGGCTGTTTTGGTATGATAAACTATCTTTAATGCCGTTTTGTGACTCTTGTGTGTTAGGAAAACATCATAAAGTGTAGTTTCCCATTTCCTTCATCCCAATAGTTCTATGTACACTAAAATACTTGAATATTTGCATGCCGATGTGTGGGGCCCATTAATGATAACGAATTTTCCAGAAAATTTTGGCCTTTTCTTTTAAAATAAAAGTCTGATGTGTTTGAAAAGTTCAAGTCTCAGAAAGTTTGAATTGAAACCCGAACGGGTAAGAAATCAAAACTCTTCGAACGGACAATGGGCTTAAATCTTGCAACACTTTATTCAATAAATTGTGTGCTGATTCTTGTATTCAAAGAAATAAATCTATTCCATATACTCCTCATTAGAATAGGGCTGCGTGATGTATGAATCGAACTTTACTTGAAAGAGTTAGATGTATGCTTCCATGTTTCGGTCTTTATAACCTGAACGGGTAAGATATCAAAATTCTTTGCACGGAAAATGGGCTTAAATTCTGCAACACTTTATTCAATATATTTTGTGCCGATTCTTGTATTCAAAGAAATAAATCTATTTCATATACTCCTCATTAAAATAGGGTTGCTTGATGTATGAATAGAACTTTCCTTGAAAGAGTTAGATGTATGTTTCCATGTTCCGGTCTTTATAAAAATTTTTGGGGTGAAGCTATTTTGACTGCTGCTTGTTTGATAAATTGATCCATTTTAGTTCTTTTAAATGGTAAGTTTCCTGAGCATGTGTGGTCCGGTCGTGAAATTAATTTCTCGAATTTGAATGTTTTTGGTTGTGCTGCGTTTGCACATCATAAGGGTGATAAACTTAAAACTCGATTGAAAAAATATGTCTTTTTAGGTTATCCCGAGGTGTCAAATGGTATAAATTATGGATTAGGAGTGAACCCAATTTTAAAGTCGTGATGTGACTTTTAATGAATCTGATTTTCCATATTTATCAATTCCTATGCCTATTTGTGAATCTAATATGACTTCGAGTAAGGTGGACCAATCACCTGGTTTGATTAATTCTGATAAAATGCATGCTAAAACTAGAACTTTACCTAATTTACATGTTGATTTGCCTGATTAACTGCTGATAATGCTGATAATACTACTGTGCATGATGTGTTTATTGACAATCTTCATGAAAATGAGTCTTTAAATGGCTATCAACTTACTAGAGATAGGGTTAAGAGGAACGTTGTTAGTCGACCTTCTAAGCTTAAAGATTATTGATTTGCACATTTTTGTACATTTTTTATGATAATTTTGCGGCTCATTTGTGCGTGATTTTCATGTATTTATGTGGTTTTGGAGTCCACTTGACATATTTTGCATTACTTTAGGGTTTGTAGTGTTTTCTTTGTTTTTAGTAGTTTTTCTTATATTTTCTTAGGTTTTTTTTATTTACTAGTATTTGTTTTGGAGGTCAACTTTGGTCAAAGTAGGGCCAAAATGTGGTCGGAAGATTATGTAAACCCGAGTAATTCATTTCCAAGACTCGACATATATTTGGTAAGAGGATCGACCGGAAACGACGAGAAATGTGGTCATATTCATTGTCGCCTCACGCATTCGCTCGGTGAATATATCAGTTGTAGTAATACAAGCATAACTCATAAACTAATAGTGCCATTTGACTCCACCTTATATTGTTTGAAATCTGAGATAAATATCTAAAACTTTTGTATTTATTCTGAGGCTAAGAATGGTAAAAAGCAGGTTTAAGTGGAGACAGTGCGCCATGGCCTCGCTTTTGGCAGGTTTTGGGGCAAAGCAGATAACTCTTGGAGGGAAATTTTAATCGACACAAATAAAACTCCAAATGAAATATAAGAGGAAGGGCTAAGTTTCATATGAAGACTCATATGGATGATTCCGTGTATTTTCCTGCCTACCAACCACAGAAATTGATTGAATTGACTGAGGATTCCGGAATGCTGCAGCTAAGCAGTCAATCGACCGCAACACTGATGTTGTGTGTTTTTGGCGAAATAAAAAAGGCCATTTAGCCCTTGATTGACCTATATATGCTTCCCACCCATTATACATTAAGATATCCTCATATTGGCTAGTTGGGGACCTTGACAAAGTCCTCATCTCTTCAAAACCCATTTTTCATTTTTTAGATTTGATTTTTAGTTTAGTTTCAATCATCAATGTAATTGTAGTGTAATTTGTTGTGGATATTCTTCAATAATTGACGCCTCTCGGAGATTTGGTTCTTGCACATTTTGGTTTGGTAATGATAATTCCTTCCTCTTGATTTCTTGCTTTGTAGTTGTTAATTGTTATTGTTTTCTTTAATTATTGTTGTAGATTGATGGTTCCTAAAATGTCTAAAGCTTTTCTTATGTTGTTGAGTTTGTTCTTCATTTTATTTTTTTCATGTTCATCATTTACTATTTTTGGCAAAACCCCATTGAAGCTTGAGTTCTTCAAACTTTTTGCCAAATTAGGAAATTTCTTAACTTTCATTAGAAATCATGTCTAGATTCATAGTTTGTTGTTATCTTATGATTGTAGCTTTCAAAGCACTTTTACCTCCTTAGTTTATTTCATACATTAAAATGATGTTATTGTGTTCAAGCTTCGCAGATCTTCAAGTTTTAATTATTTTAATTTTCAATTAATGTAACTAGTTTAGAAATTATGGGTTTAGGGTATAGGTTCGTTTAGAGCCATTAATCGGAGTTTGTTTGGACTCGGGATTGATGATCGAAGAATTCTTAGCACTCTAAGAAATCTTCTCCGCAATAGTACAGAGTCGATTGTAGAGCGGTAAGTTTTCCCGAGTCGTGTCTCTCGAGGATAGATATAATCGGCGTTAAGTATTTTTAATTAATCTCTTGTTATTCTTAATTAAACTAATCTAATCTAAGAAAGTATTAATCATTGGTTTGGTTTTGAGTTGTAATCACTAAACTTGAATTGAAAAGAGAGCTTGAAAAACATTGAGGCAAGGAGAAAAGAATTTAAAACTTGCTTGAAAATAACAAGACTTAATGACACAAATTTAACCTAATTAATAACCTTAAACAAATTAAAACTATTAACTAAGAAAGCTTGTAAATTTAAAAGCTAAAAAGGAGGGAAAGTCAAACTTAAATTCAAAAGAAGTCAAATGCATTCAATAGGTAAAAGTCAAATGTTTTAAAAGGGAAAGCTACTAATAACTTTCAAGGCTCTAATATTTGTTTGAACAAAATGAGTAAAAAGCTTCAACATGCAAGCTTCAATGGAGTTTTAAGCAAGAAGAAAGATACTCTACAAATTGGAAGAGAATTTGAAAATGCCAAGAGGAACACAACAAGAACTACAAATTAACTACCAACACATAACAACAATAAACAACCAAGAATAACAACAATATGAAGGGGGAATATTACTACCAATTTGTACTCTAAACAAAAAGCTTCAAATGTGGCTTACAATCTTCAAAACACCAAGAGCAACTTCATAAATAAAATCCACAAATGAGAGAGATGTAACCTTCTCCAACACTTATGAATAACTACTAACTAGCTAATTAACTAGGCTAAATTAAACTAACTAACTAAGGATTATATCTAGGGTTTGCAATGGAATAGTGAAAATGAGCTTGGAAAAGGTTGAATGGGGTTCAAAATCAGCCAAGGAAGGATAAGGTAGGTGGGGGAAAGTGCTAGCTTTTTATACAAAAATACAGGGGCAAAAACATCAAAATGGGTAAAAAAAAATCTACGTGTCAGTCGATCGACTGATATGCCCAAAAATCGCAAAACACACTGCCGAGCAGTCGATTTCCACGAGGTTCAGTCGACCGACTGATCTCCAGTCGATCGATAGAAAGTCCAGTCGATCGACTGAGATCTAGTCGATCGACTGTCCTATCAGTCGATCGACTGACAGGCAGTTCCGACTCATTTTCTCGTTTCTGCTCTAAATGTCCGCCGGCTGTCGCTCCTCATTTGCGATGTGTTCCCTTGCTTGCTTGTTCTAATCCGAGTCGAACGGGATGTCCTAAGCGTGCACAGGACCGCTTCGTTCATCCTACGGCCATAAAGACAAAAACGAGTAGAAATAGACGAAAATCCAATGAAAATCGCACAAAAATTACAAAAACCTAAAACTAATAAAATCGGCCAAAACGACTCCTAATACACATAAAAGCAAACAAAACACATGCAAGCGTGACACAAAACGGTAACAAAAATACGTACAAAAATATGCAAATCAACCACCCCATACTTAGACTGATTGCTTGTCCTCAAGCAAAACTTAATATAGAATTACAAAACTACCCCCAGACAATAAACTAATGCACCAAACCTAATTCGAGACGTCGTGTACTACAATGTTTGTTAGCTTGGCTAAAAGGATGACAATGATGCGTTGACTAAGAAAGTTTAGATCGACTTTCGAAACCTAAAAGTACTAGGTAACCTCCAAAGTCGGTCCCCTCATCCTTGCCCCGGCTAAGGTCTATCCACGCTCGAACCGCTAATTGGCTCCCTACTAGCCTCGATTATCTACAACTCTCTTTACACACAAAATCTAAAATGGAAAGTAAAAAGTGCAAGAATTGCACATTTATAGCGTAAGAACTTCAAGGATTTATGATGTATCCTTGTGTATTCATCATTATTACCTTTTTTTTTCTTTTGGTACCCAAGGAGATGAGGCACTTAAGTACAATAGATATACAAAGAGAAATCAACAACTCCGATCGTACGTTGCTACTAGCAACTTACATTATTTCCGATCGAGCACATGGAGCAATTGACGACTTCAAAATACAAAGTAAAATCCTATAGAGAGTATTCGATAACAAGGCTAGTTGAGGCACTAGTTCGAAATTGAGCACAAGGATAGCACGAATCTAAAGCCGAACAAAGTTCCCAAAAAGTTAAATTCCCTAAGTACACTAAATCCGATCGACAATCTAAACTTCTTAACCAAATAATCAAAACCGCGTCACTTTGCCAAGGTTCCAAGCAAACATAGCACACACGCTACTCAAATCATCACAAGAAAGCATGCAAGAACTTAAAATCCTAAGACCTCATTGCATATTAAGCTAAGTAAGGCAGTAAAAAGTGTAGGGAAAAGAGAACGCCCCAATTTCCGAGATTGTGTTGACGCGTTTTGCATAAGTCCTCTCCGGGATTCGAGGCAAGCTATCTACAAGAAATGAACAAATGGGGGGTTGCAAAAACAAGTGATATACAAAAAGCGAAAATCTTTTTGGGTTTTTCGAAATTTCTTTTTTTCTTTTTACTTTTTTTTATATATTCTTTTTATACTATATACAAAAACACTAAAAATATGTTTTTATTTTTTTATTTGTATTGGATTTTTCAAGAGTTAGATAAGAAATAAAAGAACATAATCGAATCAAAATGCAACAAATGAAAATAACGTGCCAAGTTTATGAAAACAAAAATAAAAAGGATAATCGGAGATCAATGACGTCTCCTACGTCAGGGTTGGAGGTTTGCGTCCTCGTCCTCGTCCTCTTCTTCCTCCTCTTCTTCCTCGTCTACATCTCCTTCTCCGTCGTTCTCCTCGTCTTCCTCCTCGTCCCGAGGCAATTGGCTCTCGATCAACAAGAGGCGGCTATGGAGGGCGCGGTGTGCTTTGTCGATCCTTGCTTGCCCAGCGTTGAGCCGATCGAACTGAGCAAACACTTGGCATCGGAACTCGTGCCAACCCATGTCGAGACCCGGGCCGGTGCTCGGGCCTTCCTCACCATGCGGGATTGCCGCATGACTTGTGCTTGCATCAAACGGCGTGCCCGAACCGGTGTTCGGAGCTTCATTTGGCTCGACGCCGTCGTTGTGTCGCCGTGCTAACTCCTCCTCCTCCTCCTCATTCCTCTCTTCCTTGTGGCTGCGGTGGCCGGGGTGTCGCGGGTTCGTCGGACGCTTGGGCATCTTCAACACTAACTCCAAAGGCTCAATCCTTTCAAGATTAGCCACCTTGGGGCCGAAACTGAAGTGAGAAGCCAACAACATGATCATAGGCCCCATCCCGACCCTAGCGACACTCCCGCCCCTCATTTTCTGAATTGCACGTATCCTAGCACGGAGAAAATGAAAAATCTTGAACCGACGCCCACTGCTCAGACACCAAAGCACGTTAACCTCGTCTTTGGTGAGGTTAGTGCTCTCGTGTTTTCCCATCAAAATGTGGGCGAAGAACTTGTAAGCCCCCAACAAAGCGATGTCAGTTATCACCGAAGCTTGAAATCGTGAAGTACCACGTCCGCCCGTGATACTCGCCCAAATAGAATTCAAAACAAACTCGTGAGACCGCTCGTCTCACACCTCTTGACAATCAAACCCGAGCACCATTCGAAGCACCTCTTGATTGATCACCCGCTCGATCCCCCCGATCCTAACAGTGAATTCCCAGGCCACTTGGCTTTGGTAGGTGGTGAAGAACTCGAGCATCAACTCCCGGTAATCTGGTGCTTGGAGGGATGCGATTTTTCAGCCACTCAAGGCATCGACGTAGCCGAGCATCCATGCTCCAAATCCTAGGTAGTCCCTGTTGGCCACATACTCGTTTAGGCGCTCGAGGTTTACAAAATGCGGGTGGGCGAAATTCCTTAGGGAGAGATTTTAAAAGAGTTCCCCCTCGGTTTCGTCATTAATTCGAAAGGGGGCGTCGTAGACATTGGCGAAGTCGGGGACGAAGTTGGGGTAAATAGAATCGTCATCGTCACCGAATTGGTAGGCCATAGGAACGTATGAACGAATAGGAAAGGAGAATACGAGAATCGAGTATAAGTAAATGAGAGAATTGAATGAAAAGCGAAAATGAGAGTGTTTTAATCAAAACGGTTCATTGGGGCATTTTATTGAACACATGGTGGGCAGGATTTTCACTAATGAATTTTAAGAAAATTGGAACAAGATTCTACACACAACCCAACCAATTCACAAATACGAATGACAAGGATTGAGTTTCAAGCGAATTACCTCAATGAATGGCTCAAAATCGAGATTGGAACCGAAATGTGACTCCCACCCCTTTTTTCGAAATTGGAAGCAATTGAGGAAAACAAGGAAGAATTGGTGAGATTTACGAATCTAGGTGAAGTTGGGAGGGAGATTACCATAAAAAAGAATCAAAAAGTTGAGTCGATCAAATAGCCCTTAAATTTTTGTGCCTCCCTCCTTTTCCTCTCTTGTTTCTAAGTCGATTCCTTCTGCTGCCTATTTAAAAGGACGCCGCGGCACTGTAGCAGTCGATCGACTGGACCTTAGCCGATCAACTAAACTCGCAAAACTTGAAAACTTACTGTCCTCCAGTCGATTTCAACCTCCCAGTCGATTCTCTAGTCGATCGACTTCCAGTCGATTGACCGGTCCTCAGTCGATCGACTGAACACTTGAAAACTTATTGTCCTCCAGTCGATTTCAACCGCTCAGTCAATTTTCCTGTCGATCAACTGCAATTCAGTCGATCGACTATAGTGTAGTCGATCGACTGATGGGCAGCAGCCAACTTTGCGATTTCGATTTCCTTCATTTTCAAACCTCCATGATTTCTCCTACAAAACCCGAAAAGAAAGAAAAACCTAAGTTAACGATCAATTGACAAATAATATACACAAAAATTGAAAGAAAATGAGAAAGGGGGTTAGGAAGTCGTGGGTTGCCTTCCACGTAGCGCGTTTGTTTAAAGTCGTTCACTCGACTATCATTCTTTGATCAAGGTCCCATTGGGGGCACATCTCCTAAATCCTCCTCCTCCACGGTCACGAACTCGAGATCCTTGGCTTGTAACAATCCATGTCGGTATGGGTTGACTTGTGCACCATTCACTTGGAAATTCTCGTCCGTCTTGGGGTCGATCAACATCACGGCTCCAAATGGGGATATCTTCTCGATTGTGTATGGTCTGCTCCACTTAGAAATGAGTTTCCCGGGAAACAAGGTAAGTCGGGTATTGTAAAGGAGTACTTGCATCCCTTCCTCCAACTCCTTGGGCACAAGCTTCTTGTCGTGGAGGAGCTTCATCTTTTGTTTGTAAATTCGAGCACTCTTTAACGCCTCATTTCTTAGCTCGTCAAGCTCCTAGATCTGGAGCCTTCGCTCCTCACCGGCTTGTTTCGAATCGTAGTTGCATTCCCGGATGGCCCATAGAGCTCTATGCTCCATTTCGACCGGTAGATGTAACGATTTCCCATATACAAGGTGATAGGGGCTCATTTCGAGAACCGTCTTGTGGGCCGTGCGGATGGCCCACAAGGCATCCACGAGCTTTGTTGACCAATCTTTCCGGTTCGGTTGGACGGTCTTCTCGAGAATGTTCTTGATTTGACGGTTCCTCGTCTCGACTTGACTAACCATTTGGGGATGGTATGGCGTGGATACCTTATGAATGACCCCATAGTTCTTCAACACCCTTTCAAGTAACTTGTTGTTGAAGTGTTTGCCGCCGTCACTAATAATCACCCTCGGAACTCTGAATCGGCTAAAAATGTTGCTCCGCACAAACTTCACCACGGTGTCGCCATCGTTCCTCCTCGTCAGGATTGCCTCGATCCATTTAGAAACGTAATCAACTCAAACTAAAATGTATTCAAAATCATGAGACTTCGAAAAGGGGCCCATGAAGTCGATCCCCTACACGTCGAATATCTCAACGGCCAAATTATACATCGTCGGCATCTCGTTCCTTTTTCCTATACTTCCGGTCCTTTGGCATCGATCGCACTTTTGGCAATGGTCGTGGGCATCCTTGAAGAGGCTAGGCCAATAAAAACCCGATTGAAGAACCTTGTAAGCGGTCTTTTGCCCGCCGAAATGTCCTCCGACTAAATTATCGTGGCACTTCGTCAAAATTTCCCCTTTCTCCTTGTCCGGAATACACCGTCTCAACGTACCATTTTTTTCGATCTTGTACATGTGAGGGTCATCCCAATAATACCCTCAGCACGTGGAGAGAAACCTCCTTTTCTCATGATGAGATAGGCCCGGGCGGAGTGCTTCGCTAGCAAGGTAGTTGGCAATGTCGGCATACCACGGCACGGCGGAAATAACAAATAAATTCTCGTGCGCAAGGTTTTCTCCAATGAGCTCTCTCTCTCTCTGATTTGGACCTCTAAACGAGAGAGGTGGTCGACAACAATGTTCTTGTACCCCTTCCAATCCTTGATCTCCACATTGAACTTTTGAAGCAAGAGTATCCATCGGATTAGCCTCGGTTTCGCTTGAGGCTTATTGAAGAGATATCGCAACGCCGCATGGTCACTATGCACAATAACCCTCGAACCAATGATGTAGGCTCGAAACTTTTCAAGCGAGAAAATTACGACGAGGAGCTCTTTTTCGGTAGTTGTGTAGTTATTTTAGGTGTCGTTGAGCATGAGACTTGCGTAATAGACGACCCAAAGAATCTTGTCCACTCTTTGCCCCAAGACGGCTCCCACCACTTCGTTCGATGCGTCACACATTATTTCGAATGGGAGAGACCAATCCGGGGCCACCACCACGGGAGCCAAGGTCAAACTTTCCTTCAATGAATTGAACGCCAAACGACAAGCATCGTTAAACACAAATGGGACATCGGCACTAAGCAAATGGCACAAGGGATGGCTAAGCTTTAAGAAATCCATGATGAACCGTCTATAGAACCCCGCATGACCAAGAAAACTACGAACTCCCTTCATGTTGATTGGAGGCGGGAGTTTCTCGATCACATCGACCTTTGCCTTGTCAACTTCAATTCCCTTGGACGACACCACATGCCCCAAAACTATCCCACTTCTCACCATGAAGTGGCTCTTCTCCCAACTCAAGGTGAGGTTACTTTCGACACACCTCTCCAAAACACTCGCCAGCGATCAAGACATTCATCGAACGTGGAGCCGTAGATGGAAAAATTATCCATAAAAACCTCCATATAATTGTCGATCATATTGGATAATATTGATAGCATACACCGTTGGAAGGTGGCGGGTGCGTTGCATAACCCGAAGGGCATTCGTCGGAACGCGTATGTGCCAAAGGGGCACGTGAATATCGTTTTGGATTGGTCCTCTAGTGAGATGGCAATTTGGTAATATCCGGATAACCCATCGAGGAAACAAAACGAGTGGTGCCCCGCGAGTTTGTCCAACATTTGGTCAATGAACGGTAATGGGAAGTGATCCTTCTTGGTGGCGGCATTAAGTTTTCGGAAATCTATATACATCCGCCATCTGGTGATAGCGCGAGTCGGCATGAGCTCACCACAGTCGTTCTCAATTACGGTAATTCCACTCTTTTTCGGTACCATGTGCACCGGACTCACCCAATCACTATCTCCAATTGGGAAGATTAGAACCTCGGCTACGAGCTTTAGGATCTCGCCTTTCACCACCTCCATCAAATTCGGGTTCAACCGACGTTGGCACTCTCTTGTTGGTTTCGCCCCGTCTTCAAGGACAATACGAGGCATACACGTGGAGGGGCTTATCTCCTTAATATCGCAAAGGCTATACCCTATCGCCTTCATATTATTTTTCAATACTTCAACCAATTGCGCCTCTTCACGCTCAGAAATCTCGGCAAAGATAATCACGGGTTTTGATCCTCCCTCTTCGAAATACACGTACTTAAGATGGCTCAGAAGGGTCTTGAGTTCCGGTTTTGGTGTAATGGTTGGTTCCGCACTCGCGATCTCCGATATCTCCATCACCCCTCCGATTGAAGCGTTCACCACTCGTCGTCCTCGATGACCTCATCCACAAGTTCCCCGAAGGCTTCCTCAACCAACTCATCTATCGGATCAATCATCGAGCAATTGGCTTGAAAAGATGAAGGGGGAATGACTCCCAAGTCATGGATCGAAAAATTAACTGTGTCCCCCAAAACCGAGAATAAAAACTTTCCATTCTTAACATCAATCAAGGTGTTTGTAGTCGCCATGAACGGCCGCCCTAGTAAGATTGTGTAATCTCGTCCTTCGTTGCTCACCTCCCCGACATCCAAAATGACGAAATCCATGGGAACTATGAGGTTTCCCACTTGTACCAAAACGTCTTCTACTATGCCCTTCGGATATCGGATCGATCGGTCGGCCAATTGCAAGCACATTCTCATCTCCTTAAGATCGCCCAACTCCAATTGTTTAAAGATGGAGTATGGCATCAAATTGATTCCCGCGCCGAGGTCCAACATCCCTCGTGTTTCCTTTCCGTTCCCAAGGGTAATCTTGATGCAAAAGCTTCCTGGATCACTTTCTTTAGGCGGGAGAGGGTTTCTATAGACGATACTTTCCGCGTTCGATATACACACTTTCTCGTTATCCTCGAACTGTCGCTTCTTGGACGTCAATTCCTTAAAAACTTGGCGTACGCGGGCACATTCCGGATTATGTCGAGCAAAGGGAGGTTAATGTTAACCTTAGATAGCATCTTGTACAACTCGAGAAATTAGTCATCTTGTTTTGTCGGTCGGATACGACTCTGGTATGGAATCAGAGGTCTGTACGGAGTCGCGGATTTGTGGAGTCCTCCGGTAGTCTTGGTCTCCGTCGCCTCTCCGATTGAAGAAGACAAGGGTGAGCTAGGATCGGCTACGGGATCGTTCGAGCCTTGCATGGTCGGATATTTTTGGAATCGGGGTGAGGGCATTGAATCATTGTCGGGAAGAGCAACTTTGTTATCGACCAACTTTCCGCCTCGAAGTAATGTCACAGCTTGAGCTTGAGCCGGTTGACTTGGTATATTATCTTTGTCATGGGCCCGTTTAAGTTCATTAACATCCGTCGCCACTTGCCCAAGTTGTGTTTCCAAACTCGCGAGCCATTTTGTCAATTCGGATAGGATAGACTCAATGTACGGTTGACGCAATGTCGACTTGTCTTGTGGAGGCGGAAATGACTCTTGAGAAGGCGGGAACGGTGGTGGTCGCACATTGAACGGGGCTTGAGGCCGTGGTTGTTGCATTGGAGGCCCGGGTGGCATTTCAGCATGGGACGTGTCCCCCCACCTAAAGTTAGGGTGGTCCCTCCGCATATATGGGGATCCGTTTCGATAGGCTTGGTAACCTTGAACCGAAAATGCTTGCTCGTCGAAACTACTCGGTGGCCCATAAACCGCCGATCACGCACTAGCTCCATGACCCGAGGTACAACATGTGGGGCACGTCTCCATAGAACCCGAGAATGGTTGGATGAGGGAGGCCACTTGGCTTTCTAGTTCGGCAATCTTACGGCCCCACTCGGGCTCCTCTTTTGTCGAAACCTCCTTCACTTGCTCCTTCCACTCCAAGATACACATATGATGGTCGTCGGCGGCCATGTTCACAAATATGTCGTACAACTCCCTCGTCTAGCGTACGACTATATTTCCGCCGGCGGCATTGTTCACCATACGCTTGGATACAAATGTCAACCCGTTATGAAAGAATTGATTCAAGAAATCCCCGGTGAAATGATGATGGGGGCATTTGGTGAGATAGCCCTTGAATCGCTCCCACGCCTTGTAGAAGGTCTCGTAGCTCGCTTGACGGAATGAGGCGATCTTTGCTCGAAAGTTGGCCGTTTTATCTTGAGAATAGTACTCCTCCATAAACCTCTTGGTCACCATGTCCCAATTGGTAAGGGAATTCACCGACAACATCATGAGCCAATCAACGGCTTTATCCTTCATTGTGTACGGGAAACACCTCATTTTAATTTGATCAATGTGAATCCCTTGGTGTGGAAAGCTTGACACCGTGTAGGAAAAGATGCGTAGGAATTGAAGAGCGTCCTCTTATGTTAGGCCGTGAAAATTCGGAAGTCGGTTGAGATCAATCGGCCGTAAGTCGTACTCGAGGGCTTTGGGTCTTAATCGAATACATGAGGAGGAATTGCCCATATATGGCCGTGACACTTCCTTTATATTATCTTTCGGGCCTCCATCGGGGGTGGCAAACGGGTGGCCACCCACATCTTGTACGGCGTAAGGATTTTCGTTGACGGCGGGCATCCTTGGAAAGTCTTGTGGATGTGGATCTCGAAATTGATGTGCGGGCCCGGTTGGATGTGGCATGCGAGGTGCGTGTAAATGGGAACCGGCGAAGTGCGGCCCTTGGAATTGTGGCCTCGGAACTTGAAAGTGAGGTTGAAACGGGTACGGCGGGCCATCGACAATCGGGCCTTAGAATTGTGTTCCATGTGTTGACGGGTCGGAATGTGGCGAAACTTGATGTTGGGGCTCGGGTATTGGCACACGAGCATGAGATGGGGAAAATGGGCCTTGAAATCGAGCATTGGAGCTTTGAGGGTCTTGATTTCGAAATCCGTTCCCCCCTTGATCAATCGGCAACCCGTAAGAGGGTTGTGGACCTTGATGAGGCGGTCCATGAAGTGATGAAGTCAGCCCGGTCTCTATTTGAGGCGGAGGCACCCCTTGGTTGTCTTGAGCGATTGCGGGCGGCGTCGGGTTCTCGAACGAATTGGTCATCGTTCACTCCTCTATCACCGTAGGTAAGGATGGGTCGAACGTGTCTTGATTCCTTGAGGCTCGTCTCACCCTCTCGAGATTGGTCAAATACGGAGTCAGTTCTCGTCCGAGTGATCGCCTACCTTGTATACACAACACTCAACAAAGGGATTACGGTATCGATTCTGAAAATACTAATCTAGTCTAATCTACAAATTAAGACAATAAGAAGAGTAATTAAGAACACCATTGGCCTTAATCTATCCCCGGCAACGGCGCCAAAATTTGATCGAAGAATTCTTAACGCTCTAAGAAATCTTCTCTGCAATAGTACGGAGTCGATTGTAGAGCGGTAAGTTTTCCTGAGTCGTGTCTCTCGAGGATAGATGTAATCGGCGTTAAGTGTTTTTAATAAATCTCTTGTTATTCTTAGTTAAACTAATCTAATCTAAGAAAGCATTAATTATTGGTTTGGTTTTTGTATTGTAATCACTAAACTTGAATTGAAAAGAGAGTTTGAAAAACATTGAGGCAAGGAGAAAGGGATTTAAAACTTGCTTGAAAATAACTAGACTTAATGACACAAATTAAACCTAATTAACAACTTAATTAAATTAAAACTATTAACTAAGAAAGCTTGTAAATTTAAAAGCTAAAAAGGAGGGAAAGTCAAACTTAAATTCAAAAGAAGTCAAAAGCATTTAATAGGTAAAAGTCAAATATTTTAAAAGGGAAAGCTACTAATAACTTTCAAGACTCCAATGTTTGTTTGAACAAAAAGAGTAAAAAGCTTTAACATGCAAGCTTCAATGGAGTTTTAAGCAAGAAGAAAAATAATTTGGAAATTGGAAGAGAACTTGAAAATGCTAAGAGGAACACAACAAGAACTACAAATTATCTACCAACACACAACAACAATAAACACCAAGAGCAACTTCATGAAATAGAATCCACAAATGAGATAGATGTAACCTTCTCCAACACTTATGAACAACTACTAACTAGCTAATTAACTAAGCTAAATTAAACTAGGGTTTGCAATGGAATAGTAAAACTAATAAAATCGGCCAAAACGACTCTTAATATACATAAAAGCAAACAAAACACATGCAAGCGCGACACAAAACGGTCACAAAAATACGTACAAAAAAATGCATATCACCTAACCATTTATCCTACCAAGAACGGAAGAGATTTTTACATAAGTGCAGGAGTTACTTTTGGGATGATCCATACGTATTCAAACGCTGCAAGGACGGGCTGAGCAGAAGATGCGTCCCTGATGATGAAATATCAAGTATCCTGCATTTTTACCATGATCTTGGAGGGAACTTTGGATCTCAAAAGACGACATTTAAAGTCCTTTAAGTCGTGTTCTATTGGCATACCTTATTCGCTGACGCGTACGAGTACTGTTAGACGTGCGATAATTGCCAACGAATCAAAAAAATAGTAAAGAGGGATGAGATGCCTGTTAGAATAAGGTGACCAACAAGCCAACTTGTGGCTGTGGTTTGACCATTCTCTTGTAACACAATCGGTTTTTTTTCGTAATAATATCTTTTATACATATTGGCATTCCATATCTTTTATCCCATGCTAGTTGCATAGGTATGGTCCTGCTGAAGTTACTTTATTACGGTGGATTGGTTTAGCAGAACCGTGAGATAATCCAGCACGTAATGTAACTCGTCGAACTTGTTCCTAGTCAAAGGGTTACAATCGCACTTTCAAGCTCCGAGGCCACAATTCCCAAGGGACACACTTCGCCGGTCCCCATTTACATGCAACCTCGCATGCCACATCCGATCGGGCCCGCACATCAATTTCGAGATCCACATCCACAAGACTTTCCAAGATGGCCCGCCAATCGCACTTTCAAGCTCCGAGGCCACAATTCCCAAGGGACACACTTCGCCGGTCCCCATTTACATGCAACCTCGCATGCCACATCCGATCGGGCCCGCACATCAATTTCGAGATCCACATCCACAAGACTTTCCAAGATGGCCCGC